>CM038222.1:155304197-155458473 GCA_021442155.1 Cymbidium sinense | reverse complement strand
CGATAAAGAATGCTTGACCTTAGAAGGCATCCCTTGTGTTGAAGAACACCTTCTTCTAGTTGATTTGACCCATAACATATTTCATCATATATTTAGGCATAAGAAATCCTAAAGCCACTATCAAAATGATGTTTAAAATGAAATAAAATTTGAAAAGATTTTGCATCTATAGATTAAGTCATATGCTCATACCACTCATGCTCTAGTCTCTTAGGGAGTATGTTTAGGACTTTAGTCTCTTTCTAATTAGATAACTACCCTAGCTATCTTATAATTCACAAGATCAGACTATATTATTTTAAAATCATATGAGGAGTTAGCTGGAGGCCACTCCAGGCGATTATAAGTCTAAAAGTAAGACAATCTATATACTCTTGTTGAGGTAAACCCTAATGTCTACCTATCGCTTAGATTTAGGTCGTGTTTTAGCTTCATTTAAAGCTCCTATATTTAGGATCCAAGGTAGCTATTTTTTTGGGCTCAGCATAAATCCTCACCTCTTAGGCATTCCCACAACCTTGTGTTGTGCATTATAAGCATTAGTAATCTAATTAAATTTCAACTCAAAATAAATAAATCTCCTCAACTTTAAAATGATAAAGCCCAACCATAGGATAGATTGGAAAGCTCACTAGGCTTCCTATCATGAGAATTTCCTACTTATTTCATTTGGATTCCAAAAATAAGCCTTCTACTTGAACTTTTCGAATTGATTTTCCAAATACAACCAATCCTTTGATAGTCTAACCTTGAAATATTTGGAGATGATAGTTGTCTACTTTAATCAAGAGTATTCTTAGGAAATTTCATTTCCTAAGATGTAATTAATTATGGAGGCTTGCCTCCATAGGAACAAGAACGGTTTAATATAAAACCTTTATTCATCCATGTAAAGTAGGATAAAATCTCTGGTAAATTCATTGACCCATCATGCCTTAGGAGTCTATTACGTGATTAGGTCCATTGTAGGGTGATGTCTTTATCTTTTGCGATAGTACATCATACCTCAATTTTGTACCCAATCACCTCAAAAAGTAACCCCCTATGACTTGCATGTTGTCCCATAAATCCAAAAATAAACACCACAAGGCCCTCTCACCTTGTTCATTGAATCCTCTCAACACCATCCTTTTTTTTGGAGTTTGGTGATGTCGATACTCAAGTAGGCAAGGGTTCATAGACTCATAATGTTGATTGATACACCTGGGACAACTAGAAGTCTAGATAGCCTATATGTGTGCCAATATATAATGTAAAAGAGGCGGTTGTGCTTATCCCTAGAGTAAGTCTTCATCATAGAATGTAACTCCTAAGATGTCCTTCGAGTGACATGCCTCCCCTTTAGTAGCGATTAGCTGAGCTAAGCATATCTCTAGATCAAGCAAGGCCTTGATTAGAGATTCCCTCATTTCTCTAGATAAGATAAGGGTGTCTTATATGCTTAACTTAGCTAGAAAATTTCTAAGGTGAGCTAGGACAATATAATTAACTCTGGCTTGATCCTCCATAAACATATCTATGGGTGGAGCATCTTATAGAGGGGCTATCTACTGATTGAAACCAATAACTTGCTTACCTTTATCCTAAGGTGCTACCCTAGGAGGTAGAACTTTGCCACTGCTAGGTTTACTTCAATGACTTCTTGGAATGATGAGCTTGTGGAAAGTTCTACCTTCTCATCGGGCGTACCTATAGCTTCTCCTATTGGATCCTTAGAGTTAGTTGTCTCCAAGTCAATCTCAAGAGGTGAACTTGATAAATTCAGAGAAGGATAGTTTGACTCTGAATCAAAAAGGAAAGGATCAAAACTACTTTTTATTTTTTATTTAGAGTCGGAGAGCTTTCAATAGGAATAAAATCAAGAGCATCAGAAGTAAATAATATATAAGTAGAATCAGCTTTCTTCATTAATTTCCTTTTGGGTGGAGATACATGATAAAAATCAAATAAATTAAGTAGAGTAAGGGATTTAGTGCCCTTATCTGTAGATACAACTCTTCTGCCATTAGAAGAGGAGCTAGCAGAAGAGATTGTAGCTACTACAAGGTGGAGATCTTGGACGTGGTGCTATTGGACTATCTGGGAAGTATGGTGAGTTTCTGCTCTTGGGCTATCTTCCACGAGTTATTCTTTGTAACTATCAAACCTTCCTTGGTGTTGGAGGTTTGAGCTACTTCAAGCACCCAAGGAAAGGTTCTTGATCTTAAGAAATAATCTTCTTAGAAGTTTGGGATAGGGAGATATACCAACCTTCTTTGATCTTAAGAGGATCACAAGTATCCCCAAGGATTACTCTAACAAAATTGAATGGTTGTTTTAATAAGTATTTCTTAGACATAACTATGGCTCTCAAATTGTAGCTACGCTCAATCTAGTCCTTAAAAGTGATACAATCCTCTAAGAATGGCCTAACATGTGGTGGTAGGGGCAATAGCTCATCATCACTTGCCCCTCCGGCCTCTTAGGCTCTAGTAACTAAAAGTCAAGTTTCTTTAAGAGATTCTTAAAGATTTTCCAAACTACTTCCCTCTTGAATGAATATGGCTTATTCAATCTATCGACAAGAGTAAGTGGAAAGTAGCTACTTGGTAATGGATATGAATACTGCTGTTGGGTAGCTCGGTGCTAGGTGTAGTGGAGGATGCGGTGGCCGATATGATGGCCGAGGTGGTGGAAGAGGAGGTGGCAAAGGAGGCTGCTGAGCTGGTAGTCTCTCATACTAAACTCTAGCTGTTTGTACCCCTCTAGGAAAGGGCAACTATTTGGCTTCCTCTTGTAGGCTAGCTGCCTTATTGTTTAATTTCTCAAATGTTTTGATGGTAAAGCCCTTAGGCATGAAGGCGACCGGGCCATGGATATTCTTGAGAAGAATCTCAATGGCATGCTATTCAGACATCTGGTTCATTTCATGCTCGGGTTATGCCACACAGAATGTAATCAACAAGGAACTCATTGAGTTTGTTTCTCTATGAGGTCACCTAGTCACCCTCTGAGCTCAAACCTCTTGATGAAGAGGTGCTCCAACTCAACAAAGTCTTCACGAACCATTGGCGGTTTGACATACCAATCAAATGCAACACCAACGCTGAAAAGCGGAAGAGGAGTGCATTGCACCAATGTTGCAAAGTTGGCTCTAAAGTGCAATGTGTTATCATTGGGCTCTATTTCCCTCAAAGATCTTGAAGGATGGTGGCACAAAACCCTAAATGAAAAAAAAACTAAATAAAAACCTAAACCTAAAAAATAAACCTAAAAGTAAAACCTAAAAATAAATAAAAAATAGAACATAAACCATAAACTAAAAAAAACTTAAACCTAAAATAAACAAAATAAAATAAACATAAACATAATCTAAAATAAACTAAACTAAAATAAATAAAACCTAAACCTAAACCTAAAATGAACTAAACCAAAACCCTAAATTATATAAAATAAACTAAAAATAAACCTAAACCTAAACTAGAAAAAAACTAAAAATAAACCTAAAAAAAACCTAAAACCTAAACCAAAAAATAAAATTAAATAAAAACCTAAACATGTACGAAAAATAAAAAATAAATCAAAAATAAAACTAAACTAAAATATAAATTAAATAAACAAAAATAAATAAAAATTAAAGTAAATAAATAACTCAGTTTTAATTTTAAAACCCTAAACCCTACCCTAAACCCTAAACTACCCTAAACCCAAACCTTCCACTAAACCCCCCTAAACCCTAAACCTAAACTCTAAATCAACTATAACCCTAAACCACACCCTAAACCCTAACATAAAGCATAAACCATAAACCTTAAATCATGCCTAAACCTAAACTCTAAACCACCCACAACACTAAACCATAAACCCTAAACCACAAACCACAACCCTAAAACCTAAAATCTAAACCTAAACTAAATAAACCTAAAATTAAATAAACAAACTAAACCTAAATAAAATAAAAGATAAAATAATAACAATCTAAACTAAAAACCTAAACCTAAAAATAAAATAAAATAATAAAATAAAATAAAAATAAATAAAACCTAAACTAAATAAAAAAAATAAACCTATGAATAAAAAACCTAACTAAAATAAAAACTAAATGTAAAATAAAAATAAAATAAAAAAATAAACCTAAAATAAAATAAAATAAAATAAAATAAAAACTGAATAAAAACTTAAACCTAGAAAATAAACATAAAAATTAAACCTAAAAATAAATAAAAAATAGAACCCATACCTTAAACTAAAATAAAACTAAAATAAAAAAATAAAATAAAAACTAAAATAAACTAAACTAAAAAAATAATCAAACTTAAACATAAACCTAAATCTAAAATAAACTAAACATAAACTCTAAACTAAATAAAATAAAATAAACTAAAACAAACCTAAACTAACTAAAACATAAAACCTAAAATAAATCTATAATAAAAACCTAAAACCAAAACCCTAAACCCTAAAACCTAAAAGCTAAAAACCTAAACCTAAACTAAATAAAACCTAAAAATAAACTAAATAAAAAAACTCAACAAAAATAAAATGAAAAATAAAATAAAATATAAACATAAACTAAAACCAAAACCTAAACTAAACTAAAAAAATACCTAAATAAAATAAAAACTAAAGCTAAAATAAAAATAAAATAAACTTAAAATAAAATAAAATAAAAACTAAATAAAATAAAATAAAAAATAAACCTAAAAATAAATAAAAATAAAACTTAAATACTAAAAAACTAATCCTAAAATAAAATAAAATAAACTAAACCTAAACAACAAAACTAAACAAAAATAAAATAAAACCTAAACCTAAACCAAAATAAATAAAATAAAATAAATAAAATAAACCTAAACCTAAACTAAAAAATAATACCTAAAATAAACTAAAATAAAACTTGAAACCTCAACCTAAAAAATAAAATAAAACCTAAACCTAAAATATAGTATAAAACCTAAACCTAAAAATAAAGAAAAAAACTAAACTAAACTAAAAAATCTAAACTAAAATACCTAAAAAAATAAACTAAAATAAATAAACTAAATAAATAAAACAAAATAAACCTAAATAAAATAAAATAAAATAAATTGAAATAAATAAAAATTAAGTAAATAAACTAAATAAATCTAAACCTACCACTATACTTAATTTAAAAAAAATCAAAAAATAAAAAAAATTTAAAAATAAATAAAAAAAACCTAAATCGTAAACTTGCAACACTAAACCCTAAACCCTAAACCCTAAGCTATAAAACCCTGAACCTTAAACCCTAATCCCTAAAATTTACAACCCTAAACCCTAAACACCAAACCCTAAACTCTAAACCCTAAACCTAAACCCAAACCCAAACTAACTAAAACTTAAAAAACCTAAACTAATAAAACAAATCTCAAATAAAAAAAAAAAAAAGAAACCTAAATAAAATACAAACCTAAACTCAAACCCTAAAATAAATAAATAATCCTAAAATAAAATAAAATAAAAATAAAATAAAAAATAAAATAAAAAAATAAACTAAACTAAAAAAAAAAACCTAAAATAAAACTTAAATAAAATAAAACTAAACATAAAATAAAAATAAACTAAACCTAAAATAAAACCAAATAAAAATAAACCTAAAAATAAATCTAAAATAAATAAAATAAAAAATAAACTAAAAAAAAAAAACCTAAACCTAAATTAAACGAAATAAAATAAAATTAAACTTAAATGAAAATAAATTAAACTAAAATAAATAAAACTTAAACCTAAACCTAAATCCTAAAGTAAATAAAATAAAATAAAGTAGAAGTAAACTTAAACCTAAAAGTAAACCTAAAATAAAAACCAAAAACCTAAAGTAACTAAATAATTTTAAAAGTAAACATAAACCCTAAAACCTAATAAATCTAAACCTAAACCTAAACCCAAAGAATGGGCAGAACTTTGACAGTAGGAACATCACCGTCAACCAGGCTTAGTCTAGATCTAGCGGTGAAGGCAAAGGTGGAGGCGGCGATTATCATAGTGGTGGTGGGAGATCTGGAGGTGATGGTGGATATGGAGGTGGTGGTCGGAGTAGTGGTGGTTATGGAGGTGGGTGGAGCGATGGAGGTTACAGTCATGGTGGTGGCAGAGGGATAGATCTGGGATATGATGGTGGATCTCGCTACTCGAGAGGCTAGGGTGGTTCTGATGGGAACTAGAGAAACTGAAGAACGGTCGATCTGATCTACTACATATGGAACTATGTCTTTATAGTAGAGATAATTTTAGTTATCCAGGGTTTTGATTTGCTCTATGCGTGCTCATTTTTGATCTATGTCATTGCTTGTGTCTTAGAAAACTTGGTGTGTTACTTGATTGATGAAATTAAAAAGAAGAAATGTTGGATCTGAATTTGTTCTTTGTTAAAAAAAACCAAAAATGCTAAACCCTTAACTAAAACCTAAACACTATACCTAAAACCTAAACCCTAAACCCTAAACACTAAAAAATCATACACCCTAAACCCTAATCTTAGACCCTAAGACCTAAAAGCATAAACTAAACCCTAAATAAACCTTAAACCCTACACCCCAAACTAAACCTATAAACCCTAAACCCCCCTAATCCCTAAACCCTAAACCCTAAACCTAAACCTAAACCTAAAGTAACTAAATTTATTAAAAATAAACTTAAACCCTAAAACCTAATAAACTAAACCTAAACCTAAACTAAGAATGGCGGAACACCTGAGTGCAGTCTGGAGATGAGGTGAAGGCGGCGGTCATCATGAGTGGTGGTGGGGGATCTAGAGGTGCTGGTGGATATGAAGGTGGTGGATGGAGTATTGGTGGTTATGGAAGCGGCATGAGTGATGTAGGTTACAGCCGTGGTGGTGGTGGAGAGAGAAATCGGGGATACAATGGTGGATCCCACTACTCAAGAGGGCGAGGTTGTTTTGATGGGAATTGGAGAAACTGAAGAATGACCGATCCCACCTTCTACTTATGGAACTGTGTCTTTGCATTAGAGATGGTTCTAGTTATCTAGGGTTTTTGATTTGCTCTATGCGTGCTCATTTTTGATATGTGTCGTCTCTTGTGTCTTAGAAAACTTGGTGTGTTACTTGGTTGATAAAGTTGAAAAGAAGAAATGTTGAATCTAAAGTTGTTTCTATTAAAAAAAATCATAAACCCTAAACTAAAACCTGAACCCTAGACCTAAAACCTAAACTACAAACCCTAAACACTAAACCCTAAACCCTAAATCCTAAATGATAAACCCTAAACCCTAAAACACTAAACCTTAAACCCTAAACCCTAAACCCTAAACCTTAAACCCTAAACCCTAAACCCAAAAACAAACTCTAAACCCAAACCCCCAACCCTAAACCTAAACCCTAAACCCTAAAAGCTAAAAAATTAAACCTAAAATTAAATGAAACCTAAAAAATAAAATAAAATAATAAAATAAAAGAAAAACCTAAAGTAAAACCTAATCCTAAAGCTAAACCCTAAATAAAATAAATTAAACTGAAAATAAACCAAAACCTTAACTAAAAAATAAAACCTAAAAAAATAAAACAACAAACCTAAGCAAAAAATAAAATAAAAACCTAAACATAAACCAAAAAAATAAGAAATAAAACTAAACTATGAAATAATATAAGCATAAACCTAAACCTAAACCTAAAAACTAAACTAAAATAAAAAAAATTAAACTAAATCAATAAACCTAAAATAAATAAACTAAATAAAATAAAAATAAAAAATAAACTGAAATAAGAATAAAAAATAAAATAAACTAAGTAACATAAACCTACCGGTTTACTTAATTAAAAAAAAAACCCTGAACCATAAATCTTAAATCCTAAACCCTAAGCCCTAAAACTAACCTTAAACCCTAAACCTTAAACCTACAATCCTAAACTTATAAGTCTAAACCCTAAACCTTAAAAAACCCTAACCCTAAACTCTAAATCCTAAAATTCTAAACTATAACCCTAAACCCTAACCCTAAACCCCAAACCCTAAAACTAAACCTAAAGTAACTAAATTAATTAAAAAATAAACCTAAACAATAAAACCTAATAAATCTAAACCTTAAGAATGGGTAGAACCTTGGCAGGAAGAACATCAACCAGCTCAGTCTCTTAGAGGCTGGAGGTGAAGGCACGATGCAGATGGTGGTGGCGGATCTAGAGGTGGTGGTGGATATGGAGGTGGTGGTCGGAGTTGTGGTGGTTATGGAGGAATGAGGAGGGATGGAGGTTACAACCATCGTGGTGGCGGAGGGAGAGATCTGGGATATGATGGTGGATCACACTACTCAGAGAAGGTGGTTGAGGGAACTAGAAAGCGAAAGACGATCCAATCAAACTGCTTATGGAACTGTCTTTATAGTAGAGATAGTTCTACTTATCTATTGTTTCTGATTTGCTCTATGCGTGCTCATTTTTTACCTATGTCATCACTTGTGTCTTGGAAAACTTGCGTTGTATTTAGTTAATGAAATCAAAAGAAGAAATGTTGAATCATAATTTGTTCTTTGTTAAAAAAAAAGCAAACCCTAAACTTAAACCCTAAACCTGAACTCTAAACCTAAACCTAAACTCTAAACCAAAACTCTAAACCCTAAACCTAAAACCCTAAACTTAAACCTAAACCCTAAACCTAAACTAAACCAAACACCAAACCTAAACCCTAAATAAACCCCAACCACAAACCCCAAACATAAAGCTAAAAATCTAAACCTAAAACTAAACTAAACCTAAACCTAAACCTAAACTAAACCTAAACTAAAAAATAAAATAAAAATAAAACTAAAAATAAAATAAAATAAATAAAACCTAAACTAAACTAAAAAATAAAAAATCTAAATAAAATAAAAAACTAAACTTAAAATAAAAATATAATAAAATTAAAACTAAATAAAACCTAAACCTAAAATACTAAAATAAAACCTAGAAATAAATAAAAAATAAAACCTAAACCCTAAACTAAAAAAACCTAAACCTAAAATAAAAATAAAATAAACCTAAACCTAAACTAAAATAAAATAAACTAAAAAGTAAATAAAACCTAAATGTAAACTTAAAATAAACTAAACCTAAACCTAAACCATAAATAAAATAAAATATACTAAAATAAACCTAAACCTAAACTAAAATAAAACCTAAAAATAAACCTAAAATAAAAACCTAAAACTTAAACCTAAAAAAATAAAATAAAAAACTAAACGTAAACCTAAAAATAAAATAATAAAACCTAAACCTTAAAAATAAAAATAAAAATAGAACTAAACTAAAAAATAAACCTAAACCTAAACTTAAACCAAGTAAATAAACTAAAAAAAAAAACATAAACTAAAATAAATAAATCAAAAATAAATAGACCAAATAAAATAATAATAAAAATAAACCTAAATAAAAATTTAAAATAAAATAAACTAAATAAACTTAAACCTATGAGTTTACTTAATATAAAAAATATATATATAATATAAAAAACCCTAACCCTAAACCTCTAACCCAAACTGATCCTAAACCCTAAACCCAACCTAAACCCCAAAATCCTAAACCACTAACCTAAACCCTAAACCCTAAACCCTAAACCTAAACCTTAAACCACCACTTAAACCCTAAACCACTAAACACTAAACCCCAAACCTAAACCCTAAACCACAAACCCTAAAACTAACTAAAACATAAAAATAAAAAATAAAAAAATGTAAATAAATAAAATAAAATAAAACTTAAACTAAACTAAACTAAACCTAAATGTAAAATAAAATAAATAAAACTAAAACTAAAATAAAATAAAATAAATAAATATAAACTATAAAATAATAAGCCTAAAATAAAAATAAAATAAATAATAAAATAAAATAAAATAAACCTAAATAAAATAAAATAAAACTAAATAAAAACTAAACCTAAATATACCTAAAAATAAATAAAATAAACCACATGCCCTAAACCCTAAATCCTAAACCCAAAATAAAACCTTGTAACCCTAAACCTATCAAAAAACCCTACACCCTAAAACCCTAAACCCTAAAGCCTAAATAATAAACCCTAAACCCTAAACCCTAACTCTAATCCTAAAACCCAAAAAAAACCTAAACTCCAAATAAAACCTAAAAATAAATAAATAAATAAACCTAAACCTAAATAAAATAAAAAAATAAAAAATAATAAAACCTAAACTAAAACTTGGACTAAACCAAAATAAAATAAAATAAAAAATAAAATAAACTAAAATAAAATAAATAAAAAAACCTAAACTAAACTAAAAAAATAAAATAAACCTAGTATAAAATAAATATAAAATAAAACTAAATAAAACCTAAACCTAAAAAATAAACATAAAATAAAACCAAAAATTAAATAAAAATAAACCTAAATAAATAAAAACCTAAATAAATAAAATAAACCTAAACTAAATTAAAATAAATAAACTAAAATAAAAACCTAAACCTAAAATAGTATAAAACTTAACCTAAACCTAAACTAAATAAAATAAAATAAACTAAATAAACCTATACTAAAAAATAAAACAAAAATAAACCTAAAATAAAATGTAAAACCTAAACCTAAAAAAATAAAATAAAACCTAAACCTAAACCTAAAAATAAAAATAAAACCTAAACCTAAAAAACAAAATAAAATAAACTCAACTTAAAAATAAACTAAACTAAATAAATAAATAAACTATTAAATAAATAAAAAAAAAATTAAAATAATATAAACTCAAATAAAAAAAAAATAAACTAGATAAACCTAAACCTACCTTATTACTTAATTTTTAAAAAAAACCCTAAAAACCTAAACCCTAAACCATAACTCTAAACCTTAAACCCCCAAACCTAAACCAAACCATAAACTAAACCCAACCTAAACCATAAACCTAAATTAAACCCAAACCCAGAATGGGGAACTTTGGCAGAACATCACCATCAACTAGGCTCTAGATCTAGTGTGGTGAAGCGAGAGGATTACCATAGAGGTGGTGGGGGATATAGAGGTGATGGTGGATATGGAGGTTGTGATCAGAGTAGTGGTGGTTATGGAGGTGGGAGAGCGATGGGTTACATGGTGGTGGTGGGAGGGATAGATCGAGGGGATATGATGGATCACTACTCGATGGGATGGTGGTTACGATGGGAACGAGAGAAATTGAAGAACAGCAATCCAATCTACTTTAATTGTGTCTTTTAGTATAGATGATTCTACTTATCTAGGGTTTTTGATTTCCTCTATGGGTGCTCATTTTTTATTTATTTTATCACTTGTGTCATATAAAACATGGGGTGCTACTTGGTTGATGAAATTGAAAAGAATAAATGTTGAATCTGAATTTATTCTCTGTTAAAAAAAAACCTTAAATCCTAAATCCTAAACCCTAAACCTAAAACCAAAACCCTATACACTAAACCCCAAATCCTAAACCCTAAACCCTAAAAACCCTAAACCCTAAAGACTAAACCTAAAACCTTAAACAATAAAACCCTAAACCCTTAATCTTAAACTTTAAACCCTAAAACTATAAACTCTAAACCCTAAACAATAAACCCTAAACCCTAACCCTAAACTAACCCTAAACTAACACTAAACCCTAAACCATAAACTGACCTTAAAACCCTAAACCCTAAAACTTGAATAAAGATGTCATTTGGAGTAGATCTAAATAATAATCTAATCATAACATAGTTATGGTTGCTAAAGAAAATGTCTTCAAGAGACTTTCCCTAGATTATTAGAGATTTGAATACCCTAAACCCTAAACCTAAATCATATTATAATATTGTATATTATAGTATAATGTAGAATCATATCTTTAAGCATGTAGTGATGTGTTTTTGGATCTTATAATATGTTTTGAAATGTTTTAGTATATTATGGTATTGTGCCCTATAGTCTAAATTAATATAAATCATAAAAATATTAATTTAATAAATGAGATGATGAAATTTGTTAAATTTGAAGTGGAAATTAGGTTGTAGTACCAAAGGTGTGCTACACCACTTGTAGTCTAAAAGTAAGATTTTATGTTCAAAATAAATATTATATGTTGAGCCTATAATCATGTATCATAAATATGTAGCATAGTATAACATCATATATCATAATATATTATTCTGTGCATTTTAAATTCTTTTAGTATTTTATAGTCATGCAGTCGAGCCTACACTAACATTATTTATAAAAATGTTGATTTAGACTTTAAAATGGTGGAATTTGAACAAATTCATAATTGGTAGAGCATGGCATCATAATATATTATTTCAATTTAAAATATGTAAGTGATATGACTAAAATATATAGTTTTTTTATTATTTAGACTAATTTTATGATTTTTATCTTAAACAATCCCTTCTGATGTGATATGCCATATAATATAATATAATATGTTATAGTGTATTATAATATTAGATGCCATAACATAGTGTAGCATCATGCATTATAGCATACTAATGTGTATTACTACTTGTTGTTTAGCATATTTTAGTTTGCTATAGTATGATGTAGTATAGTTTGTACCGGTATAATTCATAAAATTACTAATTTATAGGCTGAGATGATGGGAGTTGGCCAAATCTAAGGTACGCTTTAGGGAACATCATTGGGGGTGTGCTATGGTGTGTCATTTAATCAAAAGAATGAAATTTTGCATCCAAAATAAATGTTCATTTTTCAACCAAATTTGATAAATATTTTGCTTAAAGTGATTCATTTTAAGGTGTAATGTAAGATAATATATTATATCAAAGCATATTAAAATATAATGTACATAACAATATAACTTTACATATATATATATGAATGTGGTGGTGTGTTACTAAATGTTATTATACATTTTAGTATGTTTTACTTTTGTTATAATATTGGGTCAAAACTCACAAAATGCTAATTTGAAGGTTGAGATGAAAGAATTTGGCCAAATTCATAGCACACCAAGAAGCAACACCAAAATTATGCTATTTTGTAGCATTTCTAATAGAAAATTAACAATTTTACATCCAAAATGAACATTATTCATATTTTGAGAAAGTTTTGTTATTTGTTCCTTTTAAGTGATTCTAATGAGGTGTAAAGTTAGACAATATATTATATTATAGCAAATTATAATATAACATCATATTTTATAATATAATATAGTGTGTTAATTCTCATTATAATATGTTTAGCATGATATTGTATAGTTAGTTTGAGCTTACACCATCACAAATCATAAAATGTTGATTACAATGTTAAGATGATGTAATTTGAATGAATAGATTATTAGGCTTTTAGTTCAAGTATTAAAGGTGTGCATAAGAGAAGAAATAAGATTTGATGAGAATTCAATGTGAGGACATGGAGGGAGATCCGCTAGAGATCACACATTCATTGAACATGACATGTGAGGGGTCTATGTCGAGGGAATAGAAGAAGAAAATCTGCTGGGGATAAGGTTTGAATTTGATTTGATTATATGATTTATGCAAAGAAGATCTGCTGGGGATAAGAATCTATAATCCACTTTGATTTGTTTATTTTTAATTATTGTGGAGGCATATCTGCTAGAGATATGGGCTCGAGTTCGCTGGGGATCGGGTACATGAACCTTCCACTAGAGAAGCATGTTCAAGCTATCCGTTGGGGATTGGGATTTGAGTTTGATTTCATAGATTTATTTGGGGATGTATCCACTAAGTATAAGAGTTTGGTTGGATTTCTTTGATCTAGACTCTCTTGGGGTTGGTTTAATTTGGCTCCACTAGAGAGGTTGGTTTTGAATTAGTTTTATTTGCTTGACTTATTTATATATGATTTGGGGATCCACTAGGGAGAAGGTGTGATTTAACTCCACTAGGGAAAATCAGATTGGGATTAATTTAATTTGAGTTGATGTATGGACCCTATCAATGTGCGATGGACCCATGGAGAAGGGGCTATATCAGCCTTGACCTACCTCAGGTTTACAAATCCAATAGGATAGTCTATCGACTAGGGGGTAGAGCTAGCCAACCTAAGGGGTTTCCTTTCGGTGTGCAACTGCTATGCTAGGAGAAAGGTATAGTAGACTTACATCTTCCAAAGTGAGGAAAAATCATTGGGGTGACCTGTTGGATGCACAATAAATCGACGACTTAGGGACTCTTGAGTGAATGTCGGGACTTATGTCAACTCAAAAGTAGTCAAGATTAATTTTATCTTAATTTTGTGTGATTTGATATGGTTTGTTTGGTTTAGTTTGTTTTTGAATTGAGGGCATATTTGCTAGTGATGTGAGCTTGGTAAAATTTGATAGATTTAATTTATGGACCATGTCATTATTAAATGGACCCACTAAGAAGCGGCTATATCAGACTTGTCCTATCTTAGATTTTAAAATCCAAAGGCATAGTATACAGGTCGTGGGGTAGAGCCAGCCAACCTAAGGGGTTGCATTTTGGTGTGCAATGGTTGTCATAGGAAGAAGGCGTAGCAGACTTACATCTTCTAAGAAGGGAACAACCACTGGGGTGACATTAGCAAATTGAACCCAACTTAGGGTTGACTGAGTGAATGTGGCGGACTTATATCAACTCAAGAGTAGTGGCGATTCCTATGGGGAGTTTTGACATTGCCTAAAGATAGGATACATGCTTGGGAAAAGGTATAGGTGTCCTCTAATCCACAAGTGAGTATATATATATTTTTTATATGTTTGAGTGGATACTGTTGGTGCATGGGACCACACTAAGAATGTGTTATGTCGACCTTGACCTATCTCAGATTTATTAGACTAAGGAAGCATCTACACATCCATAGGACAGATTCTCCAACCACAGGGGTGGTTCTTAGGAAAGGAACTATCTCGATAGTATCTGGGTAGTGTCTAAATGGGGTCACAAAGGATGTGATCCAAATATAGTGCCTATGGGGAGGTCTTTGGAACATTATCCCGAGCCAGAAAAGCCTATAGGTGTATGGCCAACTCAAGGAGAAAACATAGAAGACTTTACGCCATGAGTGGTGTATCCTAAGGTGAACCAACCAACCTAAGGTGTATCTATCCATGAGTGGTGTATCATCATCAAAGTGAGAATTGACCAACCTAAGGTGCGTCGGTGTGCAAGCGATCAATCTGAAAGAAAGCATGTAGGCTTACAACTTCCCAAGTCAGAATCGATCACTGAAATAGTCTATCATTAAAAGAATAAATGTTATCTGATCTAGAGCCACTACTAAGCGAGGAGCCCTGAGGAAGGACTGGACCTAAACTTGAAGCAATCAAGAGGGAAGGAGCCGCTAGGGGACTTATCCTAAATGTCAAATATACTCTACCCAGTCAGTGCATGAAGGCTAATCCAAGAAGAAAGTGTAGCATACTCACATCCTCTTAAATGAAGCCAACATGAGGTAGCTTACTAGCCACATAGTAAGGCCTACCAAACTAATAAGGTGCTCATCAGTGTGCAGTGACCAAGTAAGGAAGGAAAGTGTAGTAGACTTACATCCTCCAAAGTAATAAGACTATTGGGGTGACACACTAATAGAGTAGCATGTCACGACCTAGAGACTACTAAGTGAGTGCCACTTGGTATCTCAACTCAGTAGTAGATAAAAGATATGTATTTATTTTATATGTTTTTATGTAGTTTGTATTTGTCTTGTGTCGATGAAGGATAGGACACCACTCGGGTTCTTTACACTTACTGTAAACACATCATGCTGGATTTGCAAACAAGAATACTTTCAACATGGAAGAGGTTGAATTTGAAATGTAATTTTCATTGATGATAATTATTTTCAAACATGATTTATAATATTTTTTTAAGTAGAGCCAGTTGATTGGGAGCATTGTGCCTTATGATTAATAAGTTGATAAGATCCTCCTTGGTAGGTTTTCTCTACGGAGAAAGGGCCTTCCCATGTGGGTTCAAAGTTTCCTCCCATCTTATGATTGGCAACAATTGATCTACTCAAAACTAAAATAAGCTCTCCTACTTGAAAACCTCAATGACAGACCAACTTGATGTGAGCTTGAATCATTTAAGCTTTATACAACTTGAGCTTTTGGCATGATTGCAAGCGTCTCTCCTCCAAACCTTTGAGCTCTTCTAACTGCAACTTGGTGTTATGCTCTATTTTGATCTTGCTACCCATAGATATCCTTAGTGATGGGAGTTGGATTTATAATGGTAGAACGGCTTCAGACCCATATACTAAGAGAAAGGAGTAGACTGAGTTGGAGTTCTATATGTGGTGTGGTAGGCCCACAAGGCTTCAACTAACTTCTCATGCTACTATCGCTTATTGTTGTTGAGTGTCTTCTTTAGTATTTTGATTAGAGTTTTTTTGATGGCTTCTGCTAAGAAGTTTTCCCTCGAGTAGTTGATGGTAGAATATCCTCAATCTATATGATTCGGGCAAAGTTGTTGATCTCATTGCTCTTGAATGAGTACCATTATTAGATATAATTCATCGAGGTACTCTAAACCTATATATGATATGGTTCCTAAAAAACTAGAGCACATGCTCAGTTGTGACCTCTCTATGCAGACTTCCCTTCACCCATTTAGAAAAGTAGTCAGTAGCAGCTAAGATGAACCGATGACCCTTGGAAGATGGAGAATCAATCAGACCCACTATGTTGGTACCCAACACTCGAATGGCCATGAGGATAAATGTAAGATGTAGAATGTTGGGAGGTTGGTGTAGGACCACACTATGTATTTGATATTGGTGGTATCGCCTAGCCGTATCCATGCAATCTTTGATCATCGACGACCAGTGGTATCCTAGTCTCTTGATCTTGGCTTTCATCTTTGGACTAGCTTGGTTGGCTCAACATAATCCTGAGTGTACCTCCATCATGATCTTACAGGCTTCGTGCTTGTCTAAATAACTTAACCACATATGATCAAAAGACTACCAGTATAAGACACCATCCACAAGAGTGCAGGAAAGTGATGTTTGCTTCATCTGATAGGCTTGGGACTTCTCTTTAGGTAGTTTACCTTTATTTAGGTAATCCATGAATGGTTGCCTCCAATATAACTCCTCTTCCTTCTTGGCAAAGGCAACCTCCCCTTCAAGATAGTACTTTTTGATGAGTTCAATATGAATAAGGGATAAGACTTATCTATTTTGGACCTTTATTAATATGGACTCATCCTTTGGACATGCCAACTCCTTAGCAAGCTTGGCTAAAGCATACACTATGATGTTCTCTCCTCGAGGAATCTTATAAATTAAAACCTCTGGGATTTGGGCCAACAACTCTATGGTGTACTTGTGATAGTGATGGAGCTTAGGCTTTATAACCTTATAGGACCCAATGATTTGGTTGATAACTAGTTGAGAATCCTTGAAGGTGTTGATGTTCTGGATGATTAGAGTAACGGCTAACTCTAGACTAGCAATTAGAGCCTCATATTCAGCTTCGTTATTGGTTCAAAGATTGGATAGATGATATTAGAATCTCATCACATCGTGGTCTGGAGTTTAGAGAACTATTCCTACCCCTGCCTTTCTTGGAATAGTAGATTATGGTTCTTCTCCTCTTTGAGAGGAAGCTGCACCATCAAAGTACATCTCCTAGTAGTGAATGCTAGTATCCCCAAAGTTCATGATTTATATATCAGGGAGATCATCACTAAGTAGAGAGTTAACAGGAAGTGGGTGTGCTGCTAAGAATCTGCTAGCTCTTGTACTTTCACCGCATGGAGGGGTATGAAGGTTATGTCAAACTGCGAGAGGATCGTGGACCATTATTTCAACCATCCGGATAGCATCGGTTGTTTAATGAGATACTGTAGTGGATTGATCCTAGAGATTAAGTTCACCTTATATGAATGCATGTAGTGGTGTAGCTTTTGAGATACAAAGATTAAAGCTAGGCAATGCTTCTTAAAGGGTGGATAATTTGCCTCAATAGGGATTAGATGATAGTTGAGGTAGTAGAGTGCATTTTCCTTCCCTTCATCATTGGCTTGGGCCAATAAAGCACAAAAGGAGTCTTCTAATGCAACAGTGTAAAGTTTGAGCGGCTTGACCAGAATAGGGGCTGCTAGAACTAGCGGTGTCATTAGGTAATGCTTGAT
The DNA here is from genome assembly GCA_021442155.1 of Cymbidium sinense. Lineage (NCBI taxonomy): Eukaryota > Viridiplantae > Streptophyta > Magnoliopsida > Asparagales > Orchidaceae > Cymbidium > Cymbidium sinense. Next base: position 155,440,455 of record CM038222.1, on the reverse strand, counting down.
GTCTTTGAAGGCATGCTCACATTTGTTATCCTACTTGAACTTGGCATTCTTTTTAACAAGTACTGAGAATGGCTGATATCTTCTCGATAGGTTTGACATAAAGCTTGTTAGATACCAACTACTCTTAGAATGATTTGAGTTGAGTCAAATTTTTAGGGGGAGGCATTTCTAATATCCTTGATCTTCTCTAGATTTTGATTCTCGTGTCGGACAACAAACCCAAGAAATTTTCCAAGCTATTTGAATGCACTTGGGGTTCATTTTAAGGTTAAATTGTTTTAACTATTTGAAAACTACTCTCAAGTCAAAGAGATAGTCTTCCTTTTATCTACTTTTGTGCACAAGATCATTAACATAGCACTCAATTTTATGATGAATGAGTTCATCAAAGATTTGAGTCATAGCCCGCTGGTATGTAGCACCAACATTTATAAGGCTGAAAGGCATGATTTTATAGCAATAGATTCTGATCGGGGTTCTAAAAGTAGTGTTTCTTTCATCTTCAGGGGCCATCTTTATTTGGTTATACCCAGATGAGCCATCCATGAAGGAGAAGACGCATGAGATGAGGCAATGTCCACCACGCTCGATTAGTGGAACTTCATCTTTTGGGCATGCCTTATTTAAATCCTTAAAATCCACGCATATGTGAATTTGTCCATTCTTTTTTTAACTGGGATGATGCTGGCTAACCAGGTAGGGTATTTTTTTTTCCAAATGAGTTAATGTGATTTGAAAAGAACCTATCATATTCCAAATGATTGGTGATGACTAAGCAGTAATCATCATCAATTGGACCCACTTATAGAATCCTAGTCGGTCTTGATTGAGAGCTTTTGCATTTGTTCTTCCATATTCTTTCAAGTAGTCGACTTGTGCTTTGACCAAGTATGTGGGATTAACCCTTTCTTTGCTAAATTATGAACACAAGGCAAGCACCAATCAAAAGCTAATTCTATTAATTCTTTATATGAATCATCCTCAAGTTCTACATCAACTTCTTGACTTGAGGATGATGCTCCTAGAAAGAACCTATGAGTCTTCACATCGGTGGATGACTTAGGGGCTTCCTTAACTACCAAACCATCAACTTTTTGAGAGGCAAGTGGGGTTAAAGCTAAGGTTCCCAATTGATGCCTAACTATTTCACATATAGAATTTGATATTGTTTTGATTTGCTTTGGAGCCCGGTCTTCAATGCTATCTGGCTCAAGTGTCACATCTAAGAAAATCTACTGCTGAAAAAAATTGGCTAGTGTGCTAACCATATAAGACTCATCCTATGAACTAGATTCTAAGTCTATATGGATAGCAGGTGTACTCCTAGTAGTTGGGATATATTTTCTACTAGGTGGCAATAATGAGGTTTTCCACCCGACTCTGAAATGGCCTCTTCCTGTCCGGTGGAGGTCAGGTCATCCAACCCATATGTTCAAATGGAATGATGAACTGTGGGTGGAATCGAATGTCATACTCCACTTCCTCCTCCAAGTCTATTTCTGCCCCCTTTTATTTTCTTTTCCTTTTTATTTGCCTCTTTCTTTTTATTTTTCCTTTTCTCTTTATTTTATTTTTAAACATTGGCCAAGTTCGTGAGAATAGACTTGTTTATTTTGAGAAAGATCACCTTTGACATAGTAGATGATCCCACCTATCACAAACTTCATACACTGATTTAGAGAGGATGGAACTATGTTATTCTCATGTATCCATGGTCTCCCAAGCAAAGCTTTGAAAGATGTATCTGAGTCTGTATTTATGAAACTTGGCTTCGGTCTTCCAATAATCTATCTCCAAGGGCAACACTATAGAACCTAAGGCCTATTAGCCTCACTTTTGGAGTACAAATTCAATCTTTCCATCTTAGACTTAGGAGTCTTCTAGACACTAAAACTTCCCTAGTCATAAGACACTTCTAACAATTAGGTAAACACTTAACCTAAGCCTAAAGACTTAGAAGGGTTAACCATAGGATTAGGTTATGCTTAATAGATTAGGATAATCCACCTACCCTACAACCTAAATCCAATCCATGTTCACCTTCTCAAACCAAACTTCAAGTTTAATTGAAACATCAAATTCAAATCCAAATCCAAGCCCAAATTCAAACCAAATGATTGAAGCCCATGATCAAATCCAAACTTGAAACCCTTCCTAAGCCATACAACCTATCCCATGAACTTAGCCAAATCTTAATCCAAATCAATCCAAAATCAATTGATTTTCTCTAATCAATTTATATCTTCAATCATCTTTCTAAATATAAATCAAATCTACATTCAAATGATCAAAACTAAATCAAACTTAATCAAATAAAATCAAAACCCTTCCTAAGACATATGACTATCTCATGGACTTAGCCAAATCTTAATCCAAATCAAGTCAAACTCAATTGATTTTCTCACAAATCAATATATTTTCAATCATCTTCACAAATTTAATTGAAATATGCATTTAAATCATCAAAACTAAATCGAACAAAATCAAAATCCAAACCTAAGCCACATGACCCAACTCCATGGACTTAGTGAAATTCCTTCATTCCAAAACCCAAATTCAATTGATTTTCTCATGAATCAATCTTCCCTTCAATCATATTCACAAATATAAATGAAATATACAATCATCAAGCCAAACCAAAATCAACCCAAGTCAAACCCAACTTAACCCTTTTGACTTGAAATGTTCAAATGAACCAAAACCCATTTGAACCCAAGCCAATTGCTATTGAATTTATATATCAATCCCAACTCCATATATAAACTCAACCAAATCAACCTCATCCTAAAATCAAGCCAATTAAATCCAATCGATCCAGTTGACATAAAGTGGCCAATTTGTCCTATTTGAGCCAAGTTCTAATCCTCCCTAAATTGGATAGAATGAAGTCCATCAAAATCTCCCATCATGATTGTTAATCACCCAAGGTTGATCAATTGTCACAAATTGGGTCAAATCAAGTCAACTTGGTCATTTGACCAAGTCAACCCCTTAACCCATATGAACCCAAACTAGCCAAGTTGCAACCTAAGCCAAATCACTTGAAACCAATGATTCATACTAAATCAAAATCAATATTTGAATATGACTTGACCTTCAATTGAGTTAAACCAAACCCAATTGGCCCTCTTGACCCAAGTTGACCCAAATTGACCTAAAAGACTAAATTGGGTTAAATCAAAATATAAACAAAATTGATTGCAACCAATGGCTCAAGTTCATTCCAAATTGATTGTTGAACTTGACCAAAGCCATGCTTGGACCCAATTGAACCTAATTGACCAACTTAGCCCAAATTGACCTAAAGGTTCAAGTTGGCCCAAATAAAACCAAATCCAAAATAATTGAAACCAAAGCCTACAATCATCTTCAATTGGTCAACTAAACCCTAAACCCTAAGCTTAAACCCTAAGCTAACCCTAAACCTAAAACCTATAAACCCAACCTAAACCCTAAACCACAACCACAACCCTAACTCTAAACCAAAACCCTAAAACCATAAACCCCAAAACCCTAAAACCTAAAACCTAAACCCTAAACACTAAACCTAAACCCAAAACTAAACCTAAACCCTAATCCTAAACCCTAAAACCTAAACTAAATAAAACTAAAATAAATAAATAAACACTAAACATAAATAAAATAAAATAATAAAATAAATAAAAAAACTAAACCTAAACCTAAACCAAAATAAAATAAAATAAACTGATAAAAATAAACTAAAACAAAATATATAAAAACTAAACTAAACTAAATAATAAAATAAACCTAAGAATAAAAGACCTAAATAAAATAAAAACTAAAAATAAATTAAAAATAAATTAAACCTAAGATAAAATAAAATTAAAAATAAATAAAAACTAAAAGCTAAAAAATTAACCTTAAAATAAAACCTAAAAATATATACAAAATTAAACCTAAACCCTAAACTAAAAAAAAACTAAACCTAAAATAGAAATATAATAAATAAAATAAAATAAACTTAAACCTAAACTAAAATAAACTAAACTAAAATAAATAAAACCTAAACCTAATCTTAAAATAAACTAAACCTAAACCTAAACTAAATAAAATAAAATAAACTAAAATTAAACCTAAACCTAAAGTAAAAAATAAAACCTAAAAATAAACATAAAAAAATTCTAAAACCTAAACCTAAAAAATTAAAATAAAAACCTAAACTTTAAAATTAAAATAATAATAAAACTCAACTAAAAATAAATTTAAACCTAAGCCTAAACATAAAAAATAAACTAAAATAAAAAACCTAAACAGAAATAAATAAAATTAAAATTAATAAACTAAACTAAATAAAAATAAAAAATAAAACTAAATTAAAATAGTAATAAAATAAACTAAAATAAATAAAAAATAAACTAAATAAACCTAAACTAGTTTTGCTTAATTAAAATAAAATAAAACTAAATAAAACCTAAACCTAAACAATAAACCTAGAAATAAATAAAAAATATAAAACCTAAACCCTAAACTAAAAAAAAAACTAAACCTAAAACAAAAATAAAATAAACCCAAACCTAAACTAAAACAAACTAAACAAAAAAATTAAAACCTAAACATAAACTAAATAAAATAAAATAAACTAAAAATAAACCTAAACATAAACTAAAAAATAAAACCTAAAATAAACCTAAAATAAAACCTAAACCTAAACCTAAAAAATAAAATAAAAAAACTAAACCTAAACTAAAAAAATAAAAAATAAAATAAAACTAAAAATAAAAAAATAAAATAAACAACCTAAACTAGCTAAACCTAAAAAATAAACTAAAATAAAAACCTAAACTAAAATAAATATACCTAAAATAAATAAACTAAACTAAATAAAATAAAATAAATTTGAATCAAATAAAAAAAAATAAATAAACTACATTAAAAAATAAACTAAATAAACCTAAACCTACTTGGTTTGATTTAAATAAAACTCAAAAACCCTACTCTACTCCACTACCTAAACCTAAACCTAGCCTTAAACTAAACTAAACCCACTAGCCACTGAGCCCTAAACCCAAACCCTGCCCCAAAGATCCTAAACCTTAAACCACTGAGCCAAACTACTACCCTAAACCTAAATCCCACCACACCTAAACCAAACCCCACTAAAACCATACCACTGTGCCCTAAACTCAAACCATAAACCCTAAACCACTAAACCCTAACCTCCACTAAACCCTACCCCAACCACTCCTAAACCTAAACTCCACACCCAAACTAAACTCAAAAAACCTTAAATCCTAAACCCCAAACCCAAAACCTAAATCTAAAGTAACTAAATAAATTTAAAATATACCTAAACCCTCTAATAAAAACCTAAACGAACCCCCAAGAATGTGCAACCAGTAGGAACACCATCAACTAGGCTCAATCTAGATCTAGCAGTGGAGGCGATCACAGAGGCCATAGTTATCATAGTGGTGGTGGGGAATCTGGAGGTACTGGTGCATATGGAGGTGGTGGTCAGAGCAGAGTGGTGGTTATGGAGGCGGGAGGAACGCCGGAGGTTACAGTCGTGGTGGTGGCAGAGGGAGAGATCGAGGATATGATGGTGGATCCTGATACTCAAGAGGCTGGGGTGGTTCTAATGGGAACTGGAGAAACTGAAGAATGATCGATCCTTGCTTATGGAAATGTCTGTATAATAGAGACGGTTCTAGTTATCTAGGGTTTTTTATTTGCTCAATCTGTGTTCATTTTTTTGTCATCATGTGTTATAGAAAACTTGTGTTACTTGGTTGATGAAATCAAAAGAAGAAATGTTGAATCTAAATTTATTCTCTATTTAAAATAAATAAAACCCTAAACCACAAAAAAAACCTAAACCTTAAACCTAAAACCTAAACCTTGAACCCTAAACCCTAAAAATAAAAAATAAAAATTTTAAAAAACCCTAACCTTAAACCCTAAACCCAAAAACCCTAAACCCTAAACCCTAAACCCTAAACCCTAAACCCTAAAATTAACCCTAAACCACAAAACTAAGCCATAAACCCTAATCCCTAAACCCTAAAACTAAAACTAAGCCTAAATGAAATAAAACTTAAAGATAAAATAAATAAATAAACCTAAATAAATAAAATAAATAATAAAATAAAATAAAAAATAAAAAATAAACCTAAACCTAAAATAAAACTAAAAAATAAAATAAAATAAAAGTAAAAAATAAAATAAAATAAATAAAACCTAAACTAAACTAAATAAAATAAAATACATAAAGATAAAAAACCTAAATAAAATAGAAATAAAACCAAAAATAAAAATGAAATAAACCTAAAATAAAATAAAATAAAAACTACACAAAATCCTAAACCTAAAATACAAACATAAAAATAAAACCTAAAAATTAATAAAAATTAAAATCCAAACCTTAAACTAAAAAAAACTAAACCTAAAATAAATAAAATAAAATAAACCTAAACCAAAACTAAAATAAACTAAACTAAAATAAATAGAACAAAATACTAAACATAAAATAAAGTAAACCTAAACCCTAAACCAATAAAATAAAATAAACTAAAAATAAACCTAAACCTAAACTTAAAAATTAAACCTAAAAATAAACCTAGAAAAATAAAATAAAAACCTAAACCTAAACCTAAAAATAAAAAAGAAAACCCAAACCTAAAAAATATATTTAAAATAAAACAAAATTAAAAAATAATCATAAACCTAAACCTAAACCTAAAAAATAAACTAAATCGAAAAACCTAAACTAAAATAAATAAACTAAAAATAAAGAAAATAAACTAAATAAAACTAAAAAATAAATCTAAATCAAAATAAAAATAAAATAAATAAAATAAATAAATAAACTAAACTCTGGTTTACTATTTTTCTAAAAGAACCCTAAACCCTAAAACCATAAACCCTAAATCTTAAACCACCCTAAACATAAAACCTTAAAATAAGCTGACCACAACCCTATACTACCTACCCTCCCTACTAAACCACACCCTAAACCCTACCACTCTACCTACCAAACCCTGAGCCACTAAACTCACTCAAACCTACCCTGACCTAAACTTCTAAAACCACCACTAAACTAACCTAAACCCAACTTTTAAACCCTAAACTCCCTAAACTCCAACCACTACACTAAACCCCACCCTGACCCTAACCCTAAACTGACCCTATAAACCACAGACCATAAACCCTAAACCTGACCCTAAACTAAACTTGACCTAGTAAATAAAACCTAAAAATAAACTAAATAAAAAAACCTAAACCTAAATAAAATAAAATAAAATAAAAACTTGAACTAAAACCTAAATGTAAACCTAAAAATAAAATAAAATAAATAAAAACCTAAACTAAACTAAAAAATTAAAATAAACCTAAAAATAAGAAACCTAAATAAAATAAAAACTAAACGTAAAATAAAAACAAAGTAAACCTAAAATAAAATAATATAAAAACTAAATAAAAACCTAAACCTAAAAATAAACCAAATAAAAATAAAAAATAAACCAAACCCTAAACCAAAGAAAACTAACCCAAAATATAAATAAAAAATAAAATAAAATAAACCTAAACCTAAAAAAAATAAACTAAACTAAAATAAATAAAACCTAAACCTAAACCTAAACCCTTAACTAAATAAAATAAAATAAACTAAAAATAAATCTAAACCTAAACAAAAAAAATAAAACTTCAAAACAAAACTAAATAAAGACATAAAACCTCAACCCTAAACCCTAAGACCTAAAAACCTAAAAACCTAAACCTAAACTAAATAAAATCAAAAAATAAAATAAATAAAAAACCTAAACAAAAATAAAATGAAAACTAAATGAAAAATAAGAACAAAATAAACCTAAAATAAAATCAAATAAAAGCTAAATAAAAACCTAAACCTAAAATATAAACCTAAAATAAAAAAAAAATAAATATAAAAGGAAACAAAACAAACTAAAAAAAAAAACTTATAATAAACAAAATAAAATAAACCTAAACCTAAACCAAAATAAATTAAACTAAAATGAATAAAACCTAAAATAAACTAAATAAAACCAAAAAATAAACTTAAAATAAAAACATAAAACCTAAACCTAAATAATAAAATAAAAACCTAAACTTAAACCTAAAAATAAAAAAATAAAACCTAAACCTAAAAAATATAATAAAAAGAAAACTAAACTAAAAATAAACATAAACCTAAACCTAAAACAAAAAAAATAAACTATAATAAATAAATAAAATAAATAAATAAAACTAAAATAAATTAAAGTAAACCTAAATAAAAAAATAAAATAACTAAAATAAATAAATAAACTAAATAAACTAAAAAAACTAAACTCTGGGGTTTACTAATTTTAAAAAAACTAAACCTTAACCTTAAACCCTAAATCAAACCCTAAACCCTAAAGCTGCTTAAGTAAAACCAAACCCTCTGACTACTACCCTACCTTCCATCCCTAACTCCCACCTCTAAACCACAAACCCTGAGCCACTCCCACCACTCCCTAAACCAAACCTCTCCACTAACCCCATCCCAAATCCTAACCCTCCCACCCTCTAAACCTAAAATAAAATAAAATAAAACTAATCTAAAATAAAATAAATAAAACCTAAACTAAAAAATATAAAACCTTAAATAAACAAACCTAAAATAAAATAAAATAAACCTATAATAAATAAAATAAAACTAAACTTAAACCTAAAAAATAATAAATAAATAAATAAAACCTAAACCATAAACTAAAAACTAAACCTAAAATAAATAAAATAAACCTAAACCTAAACCAAGATAAACTAAACTAAAATAAATAAAATCTAAACCTAAACCTAAACCTAAAATAAATAAAATAAAATAAACTAAAATAAAAAACCACTAAAAAATAAAAATAAACCAAAAATAAATCTAAAACCTAAACCTAAAGAATAAAATAATAAACCTAAACCTAAACATAAAATAAAATAAAATATAACTAAACAAAATAAACATAAACCTAAACCTAAACCTAAAATAAACTAAAATAAATAAAATAAAATAAATAAATAAACTAAATAAAATAAAATAAACTAAATAAAAATAAAATAAACCAAAATAAATAAAATAAACTAAAAACTAAAAAAACTATGGGTTTAAAAAAAAAAAAACCTAACCCTAAACTAAATCCTAAATAAACCTAAACTCTAACTAACCCAAATAAAATGACCCTAAAATAAACCCTAACCTAAAATAATAAACTACTCCTAAACCTAACTAACTAAAATCTACCTACTCTCCCTGACCTAAAACTAACCCCAAAATAACCTGACCCACTAAATAAAACCCAGACCTAAACCCTAAACCCTAAACCTAAACCCTAAATCCTAAATAAAACCCTAACTCTAAAAACTAAACCATAAATACCTAAAACTACCCTAATCTTCCCTAAACCTAAAATAAACCTAAAATAAAATAATAAATAACCAAACCTAAATAAAATAATATAAACCTAAACTTAAACCTAAAAACCTATATAAAATAAATTAAATAAAAAAAATAAACTAATAAATAAAACTAAACTAAAACTAAAAATAAAATAAACCTATGAATAAAACCTAAATAAAATAAAACTAAACATAAAATAAAATAAAATAAATAAAATAAAACCTAAACTTAAAATAAACCTAAATAAATAAATAATAAAAAACATAACCCTAAACTAAAAATAAAACTAAACCTAAAATAAAATAAATAAAAAAAATAAAATAAACCAAAACCTAAACTAAAATAAATAAAACCTAAACCTAAACCTAAAATAAACTAAAACCCTAAAAAGTAAATAAAATAAAGTAAAATAAAAAAATAAACCTATAAACTAAATAAAACCTAAAATAAAAATCTAAAACCTAAAATAAAAGCTAAAAACATAAACCTAAACTAAATAAAACTAAAAATAAAATTAATATAAAAACCTCAACAAAAATAAAATGAATAAATAAAATAAAATAAAAAATAAACCAAAACCTAAACCTAAACCTAATCCTAAAAAAGAAAATAAAATAAAAAAATAAAAACTAAAATAAAATAAAATAAATACAAACCTAAACTAATCTAAGAAAAAATAAAAAAAACCTAAATAAAATAAAAACAAAACCTAAAATAAAAATAAAATAAACCTAAAATAAAATAAAATAGAAAATAAATAAAAACTTAAACCTAAAAAATATATCTAAAAATAAAACCTAAAAAATAAAAAATAAAACCTAAACCCTAAACTTTAAAAAAAAAACTTAAAGCTAAAATAAAAATGAAATAAACCTAAACCTAAACCAAGATAAATTAAACTAAAATAAATGAAACCTAAACCTAAATTTAAACCTAAACCTAGAGCAAATAAAATAAAATAAACTAAAAATAAACCTAAACCTAACCTAATAAAGAATACCTGAAAATAAACATAAAATAAAAACCTATAACTTAAACCTAAAAAAATAAAATACAAACCTAAACTTAAACCTAAAAAAAAAAATAAAACCTAAACCGAAAAAATAAAATAAAAATATAAATAAATTAAAAAATAAACATTAACCTAAACCTAATCCTAAAAAAAATAAACTAAAATAAATAAAACTAAAATAAGTAAAATAAAATAAATTAAAATAAAAATAAACCTAAATAATTAAAATAAACTAAACTAAAATAAATAAAAAATAAACTAAAAAAATTAAAAAACCTAAACTTATAGGTTTACCTAATTTAAAAAAAAACCTAAACCTTAACCTCCTAAACTAAACCTAACCTTATGCCTAAACCCTGAACTAAACCTAAACCTAAACCTGACCAAAATCTTAAATAAAAAACCCTAAACTTAAACTAAAAACAAACCCTAAAACCTAAATAACCCTTAACCCAAACCCTAACCCTAACCCCTAACCCTTAACCACTAACCCTATACTCTAAAACCCTAAACCCAAAACCCAAAACCCTAAACCATGAATAGGTTCATTATGTGATCTAAAAGCTACAATATTATGATTATTGCTATAGGCATAAGCTACTTGATATGTAATACTATAAATAGTGCTTCCTTATCTTAATTAAACATAATCTAATTTATGTTTGAGGGTAAGAGTTCTATCAATATGTCTATCATTAATATTGATGGCATAACTGGGATGTAAATTAAACAGTAAAGTTTGGTAACATAAGTTTCCATAGATAACTCCTAATAAAGCATCTTTTTTAGCATTAATAATTCTATTATCATATATACACAAAGTTATAGGGCTATCTGTACCATTTCTAAAGTATGCTTTGATTAGTATTTGTATTCCTCCCAAAATTGCATGCCTATATTTTTAGGTATGAGGAATCTTTTATAAATCTTGATTTCTCATTGTATAATTATATAAAAGGATTTATGTACTTCTTTGGGATTCTATTATTTCAATAGGGTATTCTCCTTATATGATACTATTATGAATTACTTTTTTCTAATTTAAAATTGGCATATTGAAATAGTCTTTAGTTCCTATTAATAATTTAATTTTTTTGAATCTACTTATATTCTTCTAAAAGGGTTAAGTGTTTACGATATTTCAATTAATTATCTACAATGTCTTCTATGTTAAGGTGTTGGAGTTCAATCATTTAATCTGAATATAAATATTCATTTAAATCATTATCATTATCATTATCGGGGTAACAATATTTATTTATAATGTCTTGTTGTTGATCAGATAATTCATAAATTTTTTCGTCGAAGCTGATTTCAAAAATATCAAAGATAGGTTCTAATTCTTGTTCGTCTATAATTTGGATAGATTTTCTCCCTAAAATTTTTATTCTTTTTGGAAAATCATTAGCATAATGTCCTTCTTCTTTACATAACCAACATTTATAAATTTTTGGTTTTTTGTTAAATTGTTTTCGCCTAAAGTTTCTTTTCTTTAAATTCAATTTATTTTTATTTATTTTCTTAAATAATTTTTTTTATTACAAGCTGATCTTGTACATGAGAAAGTTGTATTTTTGGAACATCCCCATTGATGTGTTACAAGATCATTCTTAGCACAACATAAAGATTGTTTATATTTTTTTATTTTGTTGATGTAAATCAATTTGTTGGCAGGCTTCTACTAATTTTTCTTTAGAAAATAAAACTCTAGAACGAGTGAGCACTTAGGGGAGGAGGGTTCTAAGTTTAGGGTTTAGCGTTGTAGGTTTATGGTTTAGGGTTTAGGAATTTTTTTAATTTGTTTTTTTTTTATTTTTTAAAATTAAGTAAACTCATAGGTTTAGGTTTATTTAGTTTATTTTCTATTCATTTTATTTTTTTATTTTTTATTTTTATTTAGTTTGATTTTTATTTTTATTTAGTTTAGTTTATTTATTTTAAGTTTATTTATTTTAGTTCATTTTTTTAGGTTTAGGTTTAGGTTTATGTTTATTTTTTAGTGTAGTTTTTTTTTTAGGTTTACGTTTTACTTTTTATTTTTAGGTTTTTATTTTATTTTTTTAGTTTTAGGTTTTTATTTTAGGTTTATTTTTAGGTATTCTTTCTTAGTTTAGGTTTAGGTTTATTTTTAGTTTATTTTATTTTATTTAGTTTAGGTTTATGTTTTATTTATTTTAGTTTAGTTTATCTTGGTTTAGGTTTAGGCTTATTTTATTTTTATTTTAGGTTTAGGGTTTTTTTTTAAAGTTTAGGTTTAGGTTTTATTTATTTATTTATTTTTATGTTTTATTTTTAGGTTTATTTTTTTAGGTTTAAGTTTTTATTTAGTGTTTATTTTATTTTACTTTATTTTTATTTTATGTTTGGTTTTTATTTTATTTAAGTTTTTTTTTATTTTTTTAGTTTAGTTTAGGTTTTTATTTATTTTATTTTAGTTTATTTTTATTTTTTTGTTTTATTTTCTTTTTAGGTTTAGGTTTAGGTTTAGGTTTTAGTTTATGTTTTTATTTTATTTTATTTTTTCATTTTATTTTCGTTTAAGTTTTGTTATTAATTTTATTTTTTAGTTTTATTCAATTTAGGTTTAGGTTTTTAGCTTTTCAATGTTTAGGCTTTAGGGTTTAGGATATAGGTTTAGTTTAATTTGTTTAGTTTAGGTTTAGATTTAATTTTAGTTTATTTTATTTTATTTAGTTTAGGGTTTAGGTTTAGCTTATTTTAGGTTTAGGTTTAGGTTATATTTATTTTAGTTTAAGTTTAAGTTTATTTTACTTTATTTATTTTACTTTTATTTTAGGTTTAGTTTTTATTTTTAGTTTAGGGTTTGGGTTTTTATTTTTAGGTTTATTTTTTAAGTTTAGGTTTTTATTTTGTTTTTATTTTTTTTTATTTAATTTTATTTTAGTTTTAATCATATGATAACTATAAAGGTCCATCATGCTTCTGTAGATTACTCCAATCTTCACAACCTATTATGCAATTATCCTTCCTATCTGATCTAGCTATTGACCGTATATTCTTCAGTTCATGTCCTATTCTCCTATTCCGGTGGCTTTCTAGGGGAGATACATGCTCAAACAAAGACCACAACCTTATAAGATTACTTCAGAGAATACCAACATAGCTTTTGTTCATTTCCTACACTAAGCATAACCAGATTAGAGAGAAAGTATAACAATATAACATAGTATTAATATCACAATAATCTTACAGATACATAATAGCCATTATAGAAATCATAAGCCAAACATACTTACAGACATAAACTAGAGAAGAGATAATTTAACCTCTACGGCTATGATACATAACTTCTTCACAGGATTAAGAGGAATGTTTAGAAAGGATTCTTTTGAGCTCTGCCCCCTCCCCCTAAACCTTCTTCATTCATATATAGAGCTTTGTGAAATATCTGTATATGTGGGTATGACGTAAGTGCTTATGTCATAATGCTAATTTCATCATTCTTCTGATTTCTTCATTGCTTATGTTCGATGTCTAGTAGCTTCGATTCTAATTTCTCCTTTACTGTTTGCAAGGTAGTTTTTACTTTTTTAAAATATATAGTTGTGTAGCTTTTCTTTCTATAATTTTTTACAAAATTTTTTTTTTACTTCGATACTTGCTCATATCGTATTTTTTAATAGTGTATTAGCCATTTTTGGTACATGACTTCATGAATTTGTTTTGTCCTTTGTCTACAATGACTGTAAATGAAGAGTTCATTTGAGCAATGATAGACCCATATGTTTGAAATGCCTATTTTCTTTGTCTCATTCCATATTTGAAGCAGATCATCTTCCTTCAATCTTTTTGGAGCTTTCTTAATTTTCATATATTTAGGTAAATATGGTTCACTGCTTATTCCGAGTTGCATTAAGGTCACATTTCCTTTATTTATGTCAGGATATGAATAGAATAATTTTGCATAAATATTCCAAGGCTTTAAAATAGATTGAAACATTTCTACTACTTCAATAATTATTTTAGGTAGCTGATTGATTGTTTGAAGACTTTCGAGATATATTAATTTGATCAAGCCACTGTGATACAATTTTTGAGTAAGTTTTGGATCAGTGTCCCCATAGATTTAGCATAAATTAATATTTCCCTGTGTATGGAAATATATTTGTGAGTTAATTCATTTATGAAATAGAGAAAATTATTGCCATTCTTTTGTTATTTCAAGTATATTTTTCAGTTCCGTTATCTTCGATTCTTTTTGTAAAATTGAAGAGTAAAAAGCTATATTTGCCTGTTTATTTGTACTTATGGATGGCATCCTTTTTTTGGTAACTGCATATTGTCTATAATTGAGCAAACGATGGTAATTCTTCTTCATCGGCTTCACCATTGAGATAAATTTTTACTTTTTGTAATTCGGCCAGAATCTTGGTACCATAAGAGATTTCACTTTCTAATTTCCACATCTAGAATTCAAGTATCTGTACATAATTCTCAATAAGTTTCCCATCATATTTTGTCAAGATTTTATCTGATGGTATATCTGGTTCCTACATATGTTCCGAGATATCAGTAATTTGTAGATCAATATCTAGTTCTGTGCTCATGTCCTGCAAAATTCTCGTGTTAATGTATCAGTTAGATAATTATTTTTTCCTTCAATATATTTTATGTCAAAACTATATGCAAAAAACCAACTTTGCCAGCGAATAAGTATTTTATTTGGTAATGAATCAATTATTTTCCCCTTAATGAAAGAGATTGCCATTTTGTTATCTGTTTGTATTATAAAATGTTCATTTAAAAATATTTCAAATTTTTTGATAACCTTTTTAATGGCTAA
The DNA here is from genome assembly GCA_021442155.1 of Cymbidium sinense. Lineage (NCBI taxonomy): Eukaryota > Viridiplantae > Streptophyta > Magnoliopsida > Asparagales > Orchidaceae > Cymbidium > Cymbidium sinense. Next base: position 155,425,248 of record CM038222.1, on the reverse strand, counting down.
GAGTTCATTTTCATTAATATGATAATTTTATTCTATTATGGTGTATGTTCCAGATGCATATCGATAGAGTACTTCAGATTTATTTCTTTGTGCTTTTAGAATTGCACCCCAACACTTATCATAGCTGTCAGTTTCAATTATTAATTTTTGGCCATTATTCGCCAGGTGTAATTTAGGGAGATTTTTATAGGCTATTTTTATTTTTTGTAAAGTCTGATCATTATTTAGATCCTAGTTCCATGCCATATTTTTTTGTAGCTTATTTTGAAGAGGAGCGCATAATGTGGCTAAATTTTGAATAAAAGCTTCAGCATAATTGATACATCCTAAAAATCATTATAATTATTTTTGATTATTAATGCTAGAAAAGTTATCAATTTTGTTTAAAATGTGATCATGTAGTTCAATGGTTCCTTTATCAATTTTTAAACCTAAGAAGTCTATCTGTTGTGTTACAAAGAATGCCTTTTTCTTACTTAAGGCAATACCATGTTTATATGCCTTTTGAGCAAATTAAGTTAAATGTTTTAGATGTAAAGGGAGTGTGTTGCTAAAAAAAAGAATATCGTCAACATAGATTAAAGCAAACATATTAAATTCAATAAATAAATAATCCATTCTTCATTGGAATATTTGCGAGCATTTTTTAAGCCAAAAGGAATTACATTCCACTAATAGTGTCCTTACAGGTACTAAAGGCTATAAATTCAGTATTGTCAGGATGCATTTTTATTCGCTAAAATTCTGATTTACAATCTAATTTGGAAAACCATCATGCATTTTTGATTTGATTAATTAGTACTTCTTTGTTTAATAAGAAGTATCCATCAAATTTAGTATTATCATTATGTTCGTTTATAATTAATGACCATCTAGGCTTTACTACGTACTTGTTCAGCATGATTGCGGACCAGGGAGGCAGGGCTATTATGAGGACTATGACTTGGTTCAATAAGTTGAAGTTGTAATAATTCAGAGAATTGAATTTTGAGTACTTTTTTTGTCATCAATTGTGTATTTCATTGGTTGAACATGGATAAGTAGAGTGGGATTAATAGGGTCAATATGGGAAATAGGTTCGTCTTTTACCCAAAATTGTAAGGGATTTTTAGAGAATGTTTTGGAAAATAACTGTTCAACTAAATGTTTGATTAGTTGTAGTTTGTCAAGGTTCGTAAAGAGGTATAAATGTAAGCCAAATTTTGAGTGAGTGGAAAGATGTGTTTGAATTAAATTATCTAAATCACCACGTTGGCTACAAGAAGGAGGTGGATTAGTAGGATCATGAGAAACAAGATGGTGAATAAATGGACAAATTAATCTATGTTCATAGTGTGTAATCAATTCGATGTGGTCAGTATATTGTGTAAGGAAATACATGGATTTAAAAAAGTTATTTCCAAGGATGAGATCAGGAACACGTTCAGACAGATACCATAAATGAGGTATTTTAATGAGTGTTTCACAGAGTAAGATATATTAATTAGAGCAATAATGAGTAATTATATGAATACCATTGAAAGTATCCAGAAGTAAAGTATCAGTTTGAGGAGAAATATGTTGAGGAAGGATAAATCATTTACCAACGATAATATCACTACCAGTATCACATTAAGCATGAATAGGTATACGATCATAAGTGGGAATATATAATTCAATTTCAATATAGCTATGAAAATTAACTATGATGTCGAGGAATAATTGAAGAGTTAATTTGGACAGAGGAGTCAGTAAATTGAATAGTATGTTATTGTAAAAAATCCATACCTACCAAAATCCATCCTTCTTTTGTATCATCTGTTAAAAATGTATGTTGAAAGTCTATTCATTTCTTTTGGATATCCCAAAAACCAAATAGAATTTTAGTTTCAGTTTGACCGTAATGTTTATTTCCATGGTAGTCTTTATATACATATGGTTCATTTCGTTGGATTTGTCGATTTAGAGGAATTAATGAGACATCAATTTGAGAACTATGTGATTCGGTATCTAATAATATTGAGTCGATATTACCAGGTAAAATATAATAACCCTAAAGTATTAATTGATTATTAGCATATTGTGATTGTCTAGAATCAAGAGACCTTCTAGGTTGAATAATTAGATCTTTGTTATGTTCATTAAAAGAAAGTAGTTTTCTAGGTATTCTAAAACTTTTTTATTTTGATAGCACTACTTTCACCCATATCTGAAGCTAACTGATCAGGTGGTGGTGTCAAACTTATATAATCTACTTTGTCTGGTTGGATAGTTTGTCCTATATGAGAAAACATAGGATCTATATGAATAGGTTCGTTATGTGATCTAAAGCTACAACATTATGATTGTTTATATAGGCATAAACTGCTTGATATGTAATGCTATAAACAACACTTCCTTATCTTAATTGAACATGATCTAATTTATGTTTGAGATTAAGAGTTCTGTCTATATGTTTATCATTAATATTGATGGCATAATTAGGATGTAAATTAAACATTAAAGTTTGGTAACATAAGTTTCCTTGAATAACTCCTAATAAGGTATCTTTTTTAGAATTAATAATTCTATCATCATATATCCATAAGGTTATAGGGATATCTATACCTTTTTTAAAGTATGCTTTGATTAGTATTTGTATTCCTCTAAAAAATACATGTCTATATTTTTCTGGATGAGGAATCTTTTGTAAATCTTGATTTCTCATTGTATAATTATATAAAGGGACTTTTGTACTACCTTAGAAGTCTATTATTTCAATAGGGTATTCTCCTTGTCTGATACTATAATGAATTGCTTTTTCCAATTTAAAATTGGCATATAAAAATAGTCTTTAGTTCCTAATGATAATTTCCTTTTTCAAATCTTCTTATATTCTTCTTATGAAAGGGATAAGTGTTTACTATATTTTGATTGATTATCTATAATTTCTTCTATGTTAAGCTATTACAGTTCAATCATTTAATCTGAATATAAATATTAATTTAAATCATTATCATTATCAGAATAAAAATATTGATTTATAAGTTCTTTTTCTTGATCAGATAATTCATAAAATTCTTTGTTGGAGTTGATTTCAAAAATATCAATGATTTCAACAATATCTAGATACATTCTTCTTCATCTATAAATTGGATAGATTTTCTCCCTGAAACTTTTTTTCTTTTTGGACATTCATTAGCATAATGTCCTTCTTTACATAACCAACATTTACAAATTTTTAGTTTTTTGTTAAATTTTTTTCACCTAAAGTTTCTTTTCTTTAAATTCAATTTATTTTTATTTATTTTCTTAAAGAATTTTTTTCTTTTTATTATAGGTTGATCCTGTACATGAGGAAGTTGTATTGTTGGAACATCCCCATTGATGTGCTACAAGATCATTCTTAGCACAACATAAAGATTGTTTATATTTTTTATTTTGTTGATGTAAATCAATTTGTTGGCAGGCTTCTGCTAATTTTTCTTTATTATAGGTTGATCTTGTACATGAGGAAGTTGTATTGTTGGAACATTCCCACTGATGTGCTACAAGATCATTCTTAGCACAACATAAAGATTATTTATATTTTTATTTTATTGATGTAAATCAATTTGTTGGCAGGCTTCTGCTAATTTTTCTTTAGGAAATAAAACTCTACTTCCTAAGGTTATATCTGTAAGATATTGTTGAAGAAATTATTAACTCCATATTATGTTATATGGTTCAAGTAATTTGTAGAAGAATGTATCTAGATATTGGCTTCGTTATGGTTCATGAATATCATAAAAGAAATATTGATATTCACAACTGTATTCATTTAAATAATAAATATTGCAAATACTAAGAACTGTGAGTTTTTATTTTGCAATTTTAGATTATTTTTTAGGTTTTTCTTCTTCTGTAGTGAATCTAATTTGGTACCCTAAGAATTTACTTTTAATGTAATCAGCATAAAATCTTACCCATTTTCCTGGTGTACCTATTATGGTTTCAGCTAAACAAGTATTTTTAATTTTTTATTTTTGGTTTGAACTAAGTCCAAGAATCCATTTTTTACAGATACCTATTAACGTATTTTCGATAAAGTTATATGCATCTTCACCTTGAAGATTATAATTGTAAATGGCTAGACTATTTTCTATTGTCCAATTATTAATAGTTTCTACTATATTTTTACAACAGTCTAAGTTTAAGTAAATAGCATGTCCACTAATTGGTTCATGCGAACATTCCTTTTGGGTATTAGTAGGTGGATAATTTTTAGTGTCAGAATTCTTCTAGCACTAGGTGGGATGTACTGTCTTGAGGTTGAACAGTGGATGATCCGATGCTACTAGTATTTGGTAATGTAGTTATCACAGATATTTCAATAAGTGGTCCATCTATAGATGGCGTTTGTGATGTGCTATTCATAAATTGATGTTGATGTAAAACAGATATTAATTCATCTATCTCTTATGATTCATTGACATTTATGATTTCATTAATTCATATTGCTCCTTGTATATTATCTTTGTTGGGTGTTTGTATATGGTTTTGTTTAGTTGACGGATACTAGGACAAATTTTTGTGTGGTTTTATTTCTAGTAAATGAAATTCCATACATACAACTATGGCAATATTATTGTTAAGAATTTGTTGATTGTCTAATATTCGCTTACCTAATTCAAGTATATTATTAGTACTATTAGTCCAAAGAATAGGTTTATATCTTTTTTGTAATAATGATTTAAATTATTTAACTTTGTTATGCTGATTTTCATTTTGTTCGCTAAATTACTAATTGATATTTTGTTCGAAGGGGTTGAACTAAGACCTAACTCATAGTGTTGTTTTATTACAATATAACCAGTTACTATCCATTCATTTAAGTTCCCTAATGGCACTTTGATATGGAAAATTTGTTCTTCTGGAAATACTTCTAGTTGACTATTAGTAATTTTGATTTTTAATAACTCTAGAAGTCTTTTATATTCTTTATCTAAATATTCTTTAATTAGATTTATCATAAAAAGGGAATATATCTTCTTCTAATTTTGTTAGTTTCAAACGCTTTCTTTCTTTCTTTCTAATTTGGACTCATATGATGGGAAATTAGTTTGATAAGAAAAACTTGGTGTGTATAAACATGCATAATAGAGATCGCACTCAAAAGTATTTTTATTTTGTGGAGATCTTCTAGGCTCTGATACCATTTTTGCTAGGGGTTCTACCTTATTTTTTGTAAAATTTTATTTGGTAATTTTAGGTAAACTTTGTTCGAGATTCATTTTTTAAAGGTTTCTTCTCTAATCCATGCCTATATTGGTTTCATTTTTAGGTTTATTTTTTAAGTTTAGGTTTTTATTTAGTTTTTATTTTATTTTATTTTTGGTTTATTTTATTTTTATTTTAGCTCTGGTTTTTATTTTATTTAGGTTTTTTATTTTTTAGTTTTGTTTGGGTTTTTATTTATTTTATTTTAGTTTAATTTTTTATTTTTTATTATATTTCTTTTTTAGGTTTAGGTTTATGTTTAGGTTTAAGTTTATGTTTTAGTTTAGGTTTTTTTTATATTATTATTTTTATTTTATTTTGGTTTAGTTTTTTTTATTTACTTTATTTTTAGGTTTTATTTAGTTTAGGGATAGGTTTTTAGCTTTTTAGGGTTTAGGGTTTAGGTCTAGTTGAGGGTTTAGGATTTAGGGTTTAGGGTTTAAGTTTAGTTGAGGGTTTAGGGTTTAAGGTTTATGGTTTGGCTTTTATGGTTTAGGGTATAGGGTATAAGGTTAGGTTTTAGGTTTTAGGGTTTAGGGTTTAGGGTTGTAGATTTCTTTTATAGGTTGGGAGAGTCTTGCAGGTGGATCTTGCTGGTATCAATGCACGAAGGCTAATCCAGAAGAAAGCATAGCAGACTCACAACCTCTTAAATGAAGCAAACATGAGGTAGCTTATCGGCCACACAGTAAGGCCTACCAAACAAACAAGTGCTCGTCAGTGTGTAGTGACCAAGTAAGGAAGGACAGCATAGTAGACTTACATCCTCAAATGCAAAAAGACCTCTAGGGTGACACACTAGCTGGGTAGCACATCATCCTGACCTAGAGCAGCTACTGGGTGAGTGTCATTAGGGGCGTTATCTCAACTCAGAGTAGCCCGAGATAAAATATATGGGCTTGTTTTATATGTTTGTGTGTAGTTTATGTTTGTGTTATGTCGATGAAGGATATGAGGCCACTCGAGTTCCTTGCACCAACCCTACACACATTATGGGGAATTCAGAAAAATGAATACTTTCAACATGGAAGAGATTAAATTCAAAATGGAATTTTCATTGATGATAATTATTTTCAAAAATGATTTATAATATTTCTTTAAGTATAGCCCATTGATTAGAAGCATTGGGCACTCTCCTTTATGATTAGTAAGCTGATAAGATCCTCCTTGGTAGGAATTCTCTCCTCCAAACCATCAAGCTGTTCTAACCATAACTTGGTGTTCTACTTTATTGTGATCTTACTAACCACAGCTATCCTTAGTGATGGGAGTTGAACTTTTAATGGCAGAATGGCTTCAGACCCATACACTAAGTAGAAAAGAGTAAACTGAGTTGGAGTTTTATATGTGGTGTGGTAGGCCCACAAGGCTTCAACTAACTTGTTGTTGATGAGTGTCTTCTTTAGTATTTGGATGAGAGTTTTTTTAATGGCTTCTGCTAAACCATTTGCCCTCAAGTAGTTGATGGTAGAATATCTCCAATCTATGATGTGTCTCTGGGCAAAGTTATTGATCTAGGTAGTCTTAAATGTAGTACCATTATCTGATATAATTCATCAAGGCACTCTGAATATATATACGATATAATTCCTAAAACATTGGAGCACATGCCGACCTATGAGCTCTTTGAGAGGAATTTCCTTCGCCCATTTGGAAAAGTAGTCAATGAAATGACCAATGACCCTTAAAAGGAGGATCAATCTATGTGTACCATTAGGTAATTTGATTGGGTGGCATCTCCTAGCTATATCCATGCAATATTTGATCATCGATGGCCAACAGTATCCTAGTCTCTTGATCTTGGCTTTCATCTTCAGACCGGATTGGTTGGCTCCACATAATCCTCAGTGTACCTTGGTCATGATCTTACAGGATTCATGATTATCTAAATAACGTAACCATATATGATGAAAAGACTACCAGTACAATACACCATCCATAACAGGATAATAAAGTGCTATCTACTTCATTTGATGGGCTTGGGACTTTTCTTGAGGTAGTTTGCCTTTATTTAAGTAATCCATTAATGGTTGCCTCCAATCTAACTCCTCGTCCTTCTTGGCAATGCAAACCTCCCTTTCAAGAGAGTACTTTTTGATGAGTTCAATATCAATAAGGGATAAGACTTGTTTATTTTGGACCTTTATTGATATGGACTCATCCTCCAGACATGCCAACTCCTTAGAAAGCTTGGCTACAACATATGCTATAGCATTCTCTTTTGAGGAATCTTATAAATGGTAACCTCTGAGATTTGGGCCAACAACTCCATGGTGTACTTATGGTTGTGATGGAGCTTGGGCTTTATAACCTTATAGGACCCAGTGATTTGGTTGATAACTAGCTGAGAATCTTCAAAAATGTTGATGTTTTAGATGCATAGAGTAACAGTTAACTCCATACCAACAATCATAGCCTCATATTCGGCCTCGTTGTTGGTGCAAGGATTGGACAGATGATATTAAAATCTCATCACATCATGGTCTAGAGTTAAGAGATCTATTTCTACCATTGCACTTTTTGGAATAGTAGATTGTGGTTCTTCTCCTCTTTGAGATGATGATGTACCATCAAAGTACATCTCCCAAAAGTGAGTGCTAATATCTCAAAAGTTCATGATTTATTCATATGCTAGTAATCACTAAGCGGAGAGTCAGCAGGAAGTGGGTGTGCTGCTAAGAAATCCGCTTGCGCTTGTCCTTTCACCATACGGAGGGGTACAAAGGTAATGTCAAACTTTGAGAGGGGCATGGACCATCGTGCCAACCTCCCGGATAGTGGCAGCCGTGTCATGAGATACTGTAGTGGATTGATCCTAGAGATTAAGTTCACCTAATGAGGAAGCATGTAGTGGTGTAGCTTTTGGGATGTAAAGACTAAAGTTAGGCAATGCTTCTCAATGGGTGGATAATTAGCCTTAGCAAAGATTAGAAGATGGCTAAAGTAGTATAGTGCATTTTCCTTTCCTTCATCGTTGACTTTGGCCAACAAAGCACTAAAGAAGTCATATAATGCAATAGTGTAGTATGAGCTTTGCGGGATAAGTATTGGAATTGGCCATCGTAATGCTTGATGTCTTCAAAGGCATGCTCACAGTTGTCATTCCACTTGAACTTGGCATGCTTTTTGATAAGTGTTGAGAATGGCTGACATCTTTCCAATAGGTTGGATATAAAGCATCTTAGATATGCCAACCGCCCCTGAAATAATCTGAGTTGAGTTAAACTTTTAGGGGGTGGAATTTCTAATATTGCCTTGATCTTCTACCAATCAATTTTGATTCCCTTTTGTCGGACAACAAACCCAAGGAATTTCCTTGAAGCTACTCTGAATGCACACTTCAAGTGGTTCATTTTGAAGTCAAATTATCTTAACTGTTCGAAAACTACTCTCAAGTCAAAGAGATGGTCTTCCTTCTCTCTACTTTTGACTACGAGATCATCGACATAGCACTCGACTTGATGATAAATGAGTTCATCGAAGATTTGAGTCATAGCCTGGTGGTATGTAGCACTGGAATTTTTAAGGCTGAAAGGCATGACCTTATAGCAATAGACTTCGATCGGTGTTCTAAAAGTAGTGTTTCTTTCAACCTTAGGGGCCATCTTTATTTAGTTACATCTAGATGAGCCACCCATGAAAGAGAAGACTGCATGAGATGAGGCAATGTCCACCATCAGCTCCGGGATTGGTAGGGTAAATTCATCTTTTGGACATGCCTTATTTAAATCCCTAAAATTGACGCATATGTGCCTTTGGCCAATCTTCTTTGAAAATTCATCTTTTGGACGCTGACTAAATTCTTAAAATTGACGCAGGCTAAACCCTAAACCCTAAATACTAAAATCCTAAACCTTAAACCCTAAACCCTAAACCCTCATCCCAAAACCCTAAAAACCTAAACCTAAACTAAATAAAACCTAAAAATTAAATTAAAAAAACCTTAATCTAAATAAATTAAAAAAACTAAAATAAAATAAAAATATAAACTTAAACCTAAACCTAAAAATAAAATAAAATAAAATAAAATAAATAAAAATCTAAACTAAATAAAAAATAAAATAAACCAAAATATAAAAAACATAAATAAAATAAAACTAAATGAAAGATAAAAATAAAATAAACCTAAAATAAAATAAAATAAAACCTAAACCTAAACCTAAAATAAAACCTAAAAATAAACCAAAAATAAAAACATAAAACCTTAACCTAAAAATATAAAATAAAAACCTAAACCTAAACCTAAAATTAAAAATAAAACCTAAACCAAAAAATATAATAAAAATAAAACTAAACTAAAACATAAACATAAACCTAAACCTAAACCTAAAAAATAAACTAAAATAAAAAACCTAAACTAAAATAAACAAACCTAAAATAAACTGAATAAAAATAAAAAATAAACCTAAATAAAACTAAAAATATAAAATAAACTAAGAAAACTAAAAAAAACTTAAACATACCGGTTTACTTAATTTTTTTTTTAAAAAAAACCCTAAACCTTAAACCTTAAACCCTAAACCCTAACCCCTAAACCATAAACATTAAACCCTAAAATTAACCACAAGCCTTGAACCCTAAACCTACAACCCTAAACTAAATCTAAATGCTAAAATCTAAACCCTAAACCCTAAACCCTCACCCTAACCCAAAACCCTAAACCGTAAACACTAAACCCTAAAACCCTAGACCATAAATCCTAAACTAACCCAAAATCATAAACCCTAAACTATAAACTAATCCTAAACCTTAAGCTAACCTTAAATCATAAACCCTATACCCTACAACCTAAAAACCCTAAACCCTAAAGCCTAAACACTAAACCCTAAACCCTAAATCCTAAAGCCCTAAACCCTAAACCCTAAACTCTAAACCCTAAACCGTAAACCCTAAACCATAAAAACCTAAAAACCTAAACCTAAAGAAAATAAAACCTAAAAATAAAATAAATAAAAAAATATACCTAAATAAAATAAAAAAATAATATAAAAAAACATAAACTAAAACCTAAACTTAAACCAAAGAATAAAATAAAATAATAAAATAAAAAAACTAAAATAAATTAAATAAAAACCTAAACTAAATTGAAATATAAAATAAACCTAAGAATAAAAAACATAAATATTATAAAAACTAAACATAAAATAAAAATTAAATAAACCTAAACCAAAAATAAACTGAAAATTAAATAAAAAATAAAGCCCAAATCCTAAACTAAAAAAAAATCAAACCTAAAATAAAAATAAAATAAACTTAAACCTAAACAAAAATAAACTAAACTAGAATAAATAAAATCTAAACCTAAATTTAAAATAAACTAAACCTAAACTAAATAAAATAAAATAAACTAAAAATAAACCTAAACCTAAACTTAAAAAAACTTAAAAATAAGCCTAAAACCTAAACCCTAAAAATCTAAAAACCTAAACCTGCATGAAACAAAACCTAAAAATAAAATGAATAAATAAACCAAAACCAAAATAAAATGAAAAAAATTAAAAACATAAACTAAAACCTAATGCTAAATCTAAATCTAAAAAAATGAAATTAAAAATTAAAAACTAAACTAAAATAAAATAAATAAAAATATAAATTAAGCTAAAAAATAAAAAACCTAAATAAAATAAAATTAAACCTAAAATAAAAATAAAATTAACCTGAAATAAAATTAAATATAAACTTAATAAAAACCTACACCTAAAAAACAAAATGAAAAATAAAACCTAAAAATAAATAAAAAAATAAAACCTAAACCCTAAACTAAAAAAATAAAACCTAAACCTAAAATTAAAATAAAATAAACCTAAACTAAGATAAATTAAAGAAAACTAAAAAAAACCTAAACCTAAACCTAAAATAAACTAAACCAAAACCTAAACATGAACTAAGTATAATAAAATAAACTAAAAATAAACCTAATTCTAAACAAAAAAACATTAAATAAACCTGAAATAAAAACCTAAAACCTAAACCAAAAAAAAAAAAATTAAAACCTAAACCTAAATAAAAAAGTAAAAAATAAAACCAAAACCTAAAAAATAAAATAAAAATAAAAATTAAACTAAAAATAAACCCAAGGCTAAACCTAAACATAAAAAAAGAAAAAAAAAAGAAATAGACATAAATAAAAATAACAAATAAAATAAACTAAAATAAATAAAAAAATAAACTAAATAAACCATAGAAACCTAATCCTATTAGTTTACTTTATTTTTAAAAAAATAAAAATAATAAAAATAAAATAAAAGCAAATAAAGATAAACTAAATCCTAAACCCTAAATGCTAAACTCTAAACCTTAAACCCTAAACCCTAAACCCTAAACCCTAAACCCTAAAACCCTAAACCCTAAACCCTAAATCCTAAACTCTAATTCTTAAACCTTAAACCTTAACCCCTAAAATCTATATCCCTAAACCCTAAACCCTAAATTTGAATCTCTTAACCCTAAACCCTAAACCCTAAATATCTAAAATAAATAAAATAAACCTAAACTAAAAATATAAAAACCTAAAAATAAACCTAAATCTAAAATAAAAAATAAAACCTAAAAATAAACCTAAAATAAAGACCTAAAACCTAAACCTAAAAAAAAAACTAAACCTAAACCTAAAAATAAAAAAAGAAAATTTAAACCTTAAAAATAAAATATAAATCAAACTAAAGTAAAAAAAATAAACTTAAACCTAATCCTAAACATAAAAAATATATTAAAATAAAAAACATAAACTAAATAAATAAACTTAAAATAACTAAACTAAACTAATTAAAAATAAAAATAAACTTAAATTAAAATAAAAAATAAATTAAACCAAAATAGATAAAAAATAAACTAAATAAACCTAAACCTACTAGTTTACCTAATTTAAAAATAATAAAAATAATATAAAATAAAAATAAAATATCCTAACCTTAATCCCTAAACCCTAAAACTAATCATAAACATACTTTGCACTGAATGTCTATCACTGGATTGGTTTGTGGTGGGGAGCTGTTCATTACCTATCCCTCCCTATCTGCTACTTTCTACTCATTCCTTGATTTCTATAACACACAACTGAGTTGGGGTTTCTTGACTTTCTTGCCTCTTGCAGCTTAATTACTTTTGTCCAAGGTAGGACAGCTGTTGAGCATCAAATGGTTGCAACCTTTCTTATTATTGTTACTTTGCTGTTTGTGAAATCCCATGTTACTTTAATATCTCTTTGCAGGAATGGAATTATATCATTACCTCCATTGTTGGATTTTGGTTTTTAGAGTACTTTGCTCAGCAAGTGCTCTTTATTTTTTTGTCTTATTTTGCTGCTAATACATAGGCTATTGACGATCTTTCTTGCTGTTATTTTCCCTCTCTTGGCTATGATGAGAACATGCAGATCATGAGGAGTACTCTTCTGCTTTACCTAGTCTTAATCACTATTTTACTTTTTATAGACAGTTGGGTTATTGGTCACCCAGCTGGTTATTATTGTTATTGCTTTTGGCAGAACTGGATTACTATTTCAGCTACTAAGCAACTTGTTACTGAACTTTTTGCTCTGATTGTCTCTTACTGGAATTTTTTGTGGTGGGGAGAGCCTCCAAATAACAAAGAAGCTGCTCTCTACCTTATTTTTACTATCTTCTACTTTCTTTCCAACCCATCTGACTTCTATAATTGTGGTCAATTGGGCTGGGGGTTTGCCGACTTTCTGGTTTATTCCAGCTTACTTAATTCACTTGGCTGGCAATGTGGTGTTGCCTATTTGTTGTTTCCTGCTTATGGTCTTTGCAGCCAGCCTAAAAACCATTTTATTTCTTGCTTCTCTTATCTTTTGCCTAGCTTTGTTAGACTTATGCGGATCACTATTAAGATGATCTTAACTAATTCATATTCAAACCTTATCATGCTCTATCTGAATGGGTGGACTTTTAGTGAGCACTATCTTGAATATGATGAACAACTTATTGGTGTTGGAAATTCATTGACATGGTGTCTTATATCAGGTCCTTTAACCAGGATGGGAACCCCTTTCTCATTCTTACTTTGCTGACTCTCTATCTACCCTGTATATGGTTTTGATTATATTTGCAGGTACTAAGGATATCAAGACCTTTAGCAAATGGATGCTATGCAGGTGCTTTTCCTTTTTTTTCTCTTGTAGGTTACTCCATTGTGTCCGGCATTCTCACATCCTGCAGAATATTGACCCTTATCTTTCATTTGCTTATATCTGTTAATTAACTTGTATCTTTTTCTTTCTTTTCTCTTTTCTTTTGCTTTTGGATGTACTTAGATAGGGGATTCACTCCCTAGGCTGATTGTAGCTCTTTGAGCAGTAGTTCTAGAGTTTATCCCCTTTAAGGACCTTGTAACCTTTTTTTGTGGCAATAAAATTCCCCCTATATGGGGTTTCCCCAAAAAAAAATAGAAACCTAAACCTAAACTTAAAAATAAATAATAAAACCTAAACTTAAAAAACAAAATAAAAATAAAACTGAACTAAAAAATAAACCTAAACTTAAACTAAAAAAATTAACTAAAATAAAAAACCTAAACTAATATAAATAAACCTAAAATTAATAAACTAAATTAAACAAAAATAAAAAATAAACCTAAATTAAAATAAAAAATAAAATAAACTAAAATAAATAAAAAGTAAACTAAATAAACCTAAATCTACTAGTTTACTTAATTTAAAAAAAGAACCCTAAACCCATAATCCTAAACCATAAACCCTAAACAGTAAACCCTAAAATTAACTCTAAACCCTAAAACCTAAACCTAAAAACCCTAAATAACCCAAAACCCTAAACCCTAAACCCTAAACCGTAAACCCTAAACCATAAACCCTAAACCCCAAACTGTGAACTCTAAACCCTAAACCCTAAACCCTAAACCTAAACTTACCCTAAACCCTAAACCTAAAACTCTAAATCCTAAACCCTAAACCCTAAACCTTAAAAAAACTTAAACCCTAAATCCTAAGCTAACCCTAAACCTTAAACCCTAAACCCTGAAAACTCTAAACCTTAATAGCTAAACACTAAATCCTAAACCCTAAACTCTAAACCCTAAAATCCTAAATCCTAAAATCCTAAACCCTAAACCCTAAACCCTAAACCTTAAACACTGAATAATAAAAACCTAAAAACAAAAAGCTAAACTAAATAAAACCTAAAAATAAAATAAATAAAATACTTAAATTTAAATAAACTAAAAAAACCTAAACTAAAACCTAAACCAAAATTAAAAAAAATAAAATATAGTAAACTAATAAAAATAAACTAATATAAAATAAATCATAACTTTAACTAAACTAAAAAATTAAAATAAACCTAAGAATAAAAGCTTAAATGAAATTAAAACTAAATGTAAAATAAAAATAAAATAAACCTAAAATAAACCTAAAATAAAAACTAAATAAAAACCTAAACCTACCACTTTACATAATTTAATAAAAATAATACTAAACACTAAACCCTAACACTAACCCTAAACCATAAACCCTAAATCTACAACCCCAAACACTAAACCCTGAAAACCCTAAATCTTAAACCCTAAAAAATCCTAAACCCTAAACCCTAAACCCTAAGCTAACCCTGAACCCTAAACCCTAAATGCTAACGCTTAAACCCTAAACTCAAAAGTAAACCCTAAACCCAAAACCCTAAAAACTAAAAATAAATAATAAATTAAAATAATAAAAATAACAAAAATAAAAAAATTAAAAAAAAAATAAAAAAAACTATAAATAAAAATAAAAAATAAATAAACTAAAAAAAGAAAAAAATAAAGTAATAAAATAAATAAAATAAAAAATAAAATAAAATAAAAATAAATAAAGAAATAAATAAAACTAAAATAATAAATATATATGTAAATAAAATATTAATAAAAATAAAAATAAACTAATAAAAAAAAAAAAAATAAAAATAAAATAAATAAATAAATAAAAATAAAATAAATAAAATAAAAAAATAAAAAAACTAAAATAAAAATAAATAAAAAATAAATAAATAAAAAATAAATAAAAAATAAAAAAAATATAAATAAGAATAAAATATAAAAAACTAAAATAAATAAAAAATAAAAATAAAAACCTAAAAAAATAAAAATAATAAATAAATAAACATGAAAAATAAAAATAAAAAAATTAAAAAATAAAAAATAAAATAAACTAAAATAAAAATAAAAATAAAATATAATAAAAAATTTAAAAAAATAATAAATAAAATTATAAATAAATTAAAAAATAAATAAAAAATAAAAAATAAATAATAAATAAAAAAATAAACTAAAAATAAATAAATAAATAATAAAAAATAAGAAAAAAAATAAAATAAAAAAATAATAATAATAAACTAAAAATAAACTAAACCCCTCCTCTCTGCGGCGCTCTCTGGTGACTCCATTTCCCTCTTTCTGGATCCCTTTCTCCTAGCAATTTGGTTATTTTTTTTCTCCTTTACTGATCAGATCTTTGTTGGTTTGCCTCAGTTTGGCCACACGCGTGATGTTCCTGATCTTTTGTTGATGGTTGCGGTTCATTTGGCCGCATAACCGAGCATTTCCTTCATGGAGGCGGCGGCTAGGGCATCAGATCTATCAGGATTTATAGATTCGAAAGCTCCTTCTTCATTACCTACGGTTAAATCCTTTAAGGATACTCTCTCTGGTAAGACCATTTCCCCTACTGATTTGGTGAACTTGATATCGACCTCATTTCGTGGGATCCCTATGATTATGTGCTCAGATACTGATGTTGAGAAGTTGGTTAAGCCTTATGAATTCACTTTAGTTGGTAAATTTACTTTGCGCTGGCCTAATCTGATCTTTCTTTCACAATCTTAAGTTTTCAGGTGCATTTTCTATCGATTTGATTGATCTAAGGCACGTTTTAATTCAGCTTACTAATGACCAAGATTATTCTGGGGTTTTTTCTCGTCGTTCGTACTTTGTTTTTAATTATCAAATGCGCCTTTTAAAGTGGCCTCCCCTTTTTGATATAAAAGAGGAATCATCGATTGTTCCTGTTTGTTTGGCCTTCCTGAATATGAGAATTCATTATGTTACGCATCAAGTTCATTTTGCTGTAGGAGCTCTTGTTGGCTGGCCTCTTCAAATTGATCAGGCCACTACTGTGAGATCCCGACCTTCTGTGGCTCGCATTATTGTTGAAATTGATATCTCTAAAAAGCACCCTAAAGAAGTTTGGATTAGATCTGAGAAGTTTGGTTATAATCAAAAAGTTGAATTTGAGAATTTTCCTATTTTCTGGTCACATTGCAAAATTTATGGGCATGACAATTTAGATTGTTTTGTGCTGCACCCACATCTTAAAAAGAAAAACTTGACTGATCCCAATCCTAATCTACCAACTGATAAAGTGGGTAAACCTATTTATATTCCTAAGGTTAATCAAAATCGGGATCATAATTCTACTTCATTGGAACCAACTACTTTGCTTAATGAAGTGCTCAATGATGATATTCCAAAATTACAATCTGAGCAGATTAAAGATATTACTAATGTTGCCCAAAATGTTGAATATGATGGTTTGTATATCTATCCTACTTTACAAAATAATTTATCTCCTCAAAATATTGCCTCTACTCAGACTACCTTGCCTCTCTTGATTATTGAACATAAGGAGGAACATGTGACCCTTAATAGTAATTTGAATGGTAAATTGATGATGGTGGAAAATCTGAAATCTAACTCTGAAGCTGATCCTGAAATTTATGCTCTAAATGGTTTCACATCATCTCTTACTTCTAATCCTGAGATTGACATGCATGTTAATCCGACCTTATAGCTTAATACTAAAATTGAGGAAGGTGAAGTTATCATTAGAAATGCTTTGACTGATCCTAACCCCATTCTTAATACTACTAATCAGTCTCTCTCAGATGGGGATTCTTTGGACAAAAATAGACCATTTCAAGCTGTAGTTAAAAAGAAATCACTAAATGTAAAAATGTACCCTAATAACCCAACTAGATCTACTAAATCTGGTTCCTCTTCTAATAAATAATTATCTCCTTTTCTTTCTTCTCTCTGTTTGCTATTTTTTTCTTTTCTTAGCTTATTTAATTTTCCTTTATGTTTAACGCACTTATTTGGAATGTTCAAGGGATTGGGACCCTCATTGTCCGTAACCATGTGAGAAGTCTCTGACGTACTAATAATATTGCTTTACTGGTTGTTATTGAACCTCTCATACACTCTACTAAGATCAACCATGTTGCTAAAATGCTAGGTTTTAATAATTTTTCTATAATATTAGCAATTAAATTTGGATTTTTTGGAATAATTTAGTCAATATATCTATCATTGATGATCTTTAGCAAGCTGTCAATGTCCATATCTCTTTGGGTGATTTCTCTGCTCTAGGCTCCTTTATTTATGCTTCATGTAACAGGGCTGGTAGGAACATCCTTTGGGATAATTTAAGAACTTTTTCTACTTCAGTTAACAAACCTTGGTTGGTTGGGGTTGATTTCAACACTATCCTCTCAACCTCTGAAAGAAGGGATGGTTGTTCCCCTAATATTCATTCCATGGAAGATTTTTCCAACATGATTCTTGATTGCAATCTTATTGACATTGGCTACTCAGGTTCATATTACACTTGGCATAACTCTAGACTCTGGTAATGCCTTGATAGGACACTCTTTAACTCTCTATGGATTAATCAATGACCTAGTACCTCTGTTGAGCATTTGAGTAGAACTTTGTATAACCATGCTCCTCTTTTGATACCCATTAAAAATCCCTCTAATAGACTCTCCTCCCCTCTCTCATTTCGATTCCAAAATATGTGGACTCAGCAATTTGATTTCTTAAATGTTGTCTCCACCAACTGGATGGCCCCCCTTCACCCTGATAATTCTGTGAAGGGCATGATTCATCTCTGGTTTAAGCTTAAAAGACTTAAACAAAACCTAACTTAGTGGAACAAGCATCATTTTAAAAATCTATTAGCTAATATAAAAAATTTGAAACAATTGGTTCATTCTCTTGAAAATGTTGTTTTGATTGATTCTTCTAAACTGAAGGATTTAAATGAAGCTAAAGATAACCTGGTTACCTATCAGAATATGGAGGAAACTTACTAGCGACAAAAGGCTGCTACTAAACATATTGCTAATGGGGAAAGAAATACCAGATATTTCCATGCTCTTTTCCAAAATAAGAGACCTTTAAATTTTGTAAAAAAAATTAAAAGTGATAATGAAAACTGGATCACTGATAATAATGAGATTAAAGACTCCGTCACTAATCATTTTAGAAATTTGCTGAACAACAACCATACTTTAGAGGCTATCTCCAACTCTCATTTGATTCCTTTAACAATTACCAGTGATGACAATCACTTGCTTACTATGGTCCCTACGAAAGCAGAGATTGATTAAATTCTTAATAACATGAACGCTGATTCTACTACTGGCCCAAAAGGCTATACTACTCATTTTTTCTAGCATTTCTGGCCTGTTATTAAGCATGATTTAGTTGACGTTATGGCTGATTTTTTAATGGTACACATTTACCTAGATACTTCTCCAGCACATCCATTATTCTTATACCTAAAATTAATAATCCTGAATGCTGGGGTGACTTCAGACCTATTAGCCTTTGCACCATTTTTCATAAACTTATTGCTAAATTGTTCGCCAACAGAATTAGTCCTGCTTCATAAAATTATTTCTCTCAACCAAACTAGTTTTTTTAGAGGTAGAGCTATATTTGATAACATTCTTCTTGCCCAAGAACTGATTCATGATTTGGATGCCTCTAATAGAGTTGGTAACATCCTTTTCAAATTGGATATATCTAAAGCTTTTGACAACATCTCCTGGACCTTCCTTTTTCAAATCCTTCATTTTTTTGGCTTCTCTGATAATTTCATCTCGCTAGTTAAAAATTCTATTAGTAATGCTTGGTTCTCTGTTATTTTGAATGGTGAGGCCTTAGGTTTCTTCCCTTCTGCTCATGGTCTAAGACAAGGGGATCCCTTGTCGCCCTCTCTTTTTATTATTGTAGTGGAATATCATTCTAGGAGCCTTAATGACCTCTTCAACAATAATCCTAGCATATTTTTTAAAACTCTGGGTGGTTTGCCTGTCTCCCATCTTATATTTGCTAATGATTTCATTATCTTTTGCAATGCTTCCATTCATCACATTAAAATATTAAAAATTTCTTAATTCAGTTTGGGAAGGAAAGTGGTCTTTCTATTAATGAAGGTAAAAGTTGCTTCATTCCTTCCTCTAAAATCTCTAGTAACAAAATCAATCATTTCTTGAGAATCACTAATTTTCAGCAACAACACCTTCCTATTAAATATCTTGGAGCTCCTCTATACAAAGGTCAAAAAGGAGCACATCACTTTGATAAGTTAATCCAAAAAATCTCAAAAAAATTTCTATTTGGGAATTTCATTTACTTTCATTTGGTGGGAGGCTCACTTTGCTTATGAGTACCCTAAATTCCATGCCTTTATATCTTATTCAAACCATTATTCCTATGAATTCTACCTTAAATAGAATTGAGCATCTCCTGAATAAATTCTTCTGGGGATCAAACAACTCTACTAAAAGGATGCATTGGACTTCCTGGTATAAAAGTTGTGGCACCCTTGCTGAAGGTGGGGTTGGTTGTAGGGCAATCTATGAAGCTATTACTGCATTCTCTCTTAAACTTTGGTGGAACTTTAGGAGCAAAAATAGTCTTTGGGCTAAATTCATGACTGCTAAATATTGCCAGGGTAAGCATCCTCTAACCTGTACTTACAAGCTGGGTGACTCTCATGTATGGAAAAGACTTTGTTCCATCAAATGGGAAGCTGAATCCTTTATTTCTTGGGGGGTCAACTCTGGATCTTCTTTCTTTTGGCAAGACAAGACCGGGCGGTGGCTCCATTGATGATTTATTATCTACTCACTCCACTGCTGCTATTAAAGTTAACTCTTTTTGGCGAAATAATAAATGGAATGATACCATGCTTATTGATTATATTCTTACCTCCATTTTGCATAAATTTTCTAACATCCCCATCATTGCTAACCATCCTGATCAAATCCTTTTTAAGCTATCTCAAAATGGTGATTTTAATCTTAAAGATGTCTGGATTCATATTATAGAAGCTCATGATTTCTCTAGCATTTTTTTAAACTTTGGAATAACACTATCCCTATTTCTTACTCTATCCTTACTTGGAGAATTTTGAAAAATTTCATCCTGATTCTTTAATGTGGGGTAAAGGGTTTTATTTACCTTCAAAATGCTACTGCTATTTTCACATTGAGAATGTGAACCATGTCTTTGTTAATGGAGCTATTGCCTCTAAATTATTGATTTGGTATGATGATCTATTCAATATTAATCATTTCAATGGCTCTTTATCCCTATATCAGCTTCTTGATGTTTATTTTCAAAGAACTGTTAAAGGTCACATTAAAGTGGTAACTGCCATCACTGTTATATGGTTCATATGGATGGATAGAAATGATGCCAAATATCATGGGATTCCTATGAATCATAAAAGGATTATTGCTAGAATCAAAGATCAAATTCGTGACTTATTTAATGCTAGTTTAATTACCAACATTCAATTTAAAGGTTGTAAATTTGTGGCCAACAAACTTGGTCTTATCTTGCCTGATTTCCCTAATGGTAAAGAGGATAAGATTGTCTATTGGATAAAGCCTCATAATGATATTATCAAAATCAATACTAACTGCTCCGTTTCTCAAAATGCTTTTGGCTGTGGTGGCATTTTTAGAAATTTTAAAGGTACTGTTACTTGTGCCTTTGCCTATCCTCTTACTGCATGTTCTGTTATTTATGTTGAATTAATGGATGTTAACAAAACTATTGAGCTTTCATTACAAAAAGGTTGGCTTAACATCTGGATTGAGGTGGATGCTCTCTTACTGATTGACATGTTGACCTCCACCAAGATGGGTAATACAAATTTGTTCTACCTCTTTAATCACACTAGAGCTCTTCTATCTCAAGTTTCTTTCAAAATCACTTATGTTTGGCATGAAGGTAATGCATGTGCTGATTACCTTGCTAATCTGGGTGCTAAACTAGATGACATAACCTTCTTTGATCAACTTAATCTTCCTAAACACTTGCGTGGGTTAGTAAATTTGGAAAATACTAGTTTACCCTATATCAAAAATTAGTCTTTGTTTTAGGTCTTTAATTTGTTATTGGTTTTCCCAACCTATTTTTTCTATCCTTAATTTTTATTTTGTTGCCCTTTAGGTTTCTCTGATGTATTTCCCTAAAACTATTTACTAGATTTCCTGTGTTGGCAGCTATTGCCTCTATTGCCTCTGTTGTTGGTTGACTCTTATATGTCCATCTACTTATTTGAGATTTTTTTTCTTGTTGTCTCCCTGCCTGATGGGGGGTGCACTTCCTTCTTCCTTAATCTGCTTATTGGAGATGGACCTTTTCCAAACCTACAGGGACAGATTATTTATTTGCTTACAATCCTTGCTATCTTACTACATGATTGGGACTATTCTCTGTTGGTTCCTTTGCATGATTGGGACTATTTTTTGCCTCTCCTTCCTGCTGTCTCTACTGATACTTTTTACTTAGACTCTGGTCTTTTTCTCCTTGATTTAATGGATTGTATGCTGATTTTTTTTTCTTCTGTCTTTCAATTTTAATGCTATAATTGTACTACATTTTATATTTTCCATCAGGCTCAGTATTTGGTTTGCTGTCTTGGCTTCTAGGTGAATGGTCTTACGTGTTTTTATCTTCAGCGGGCTTATTTTTATGGTTGGCATTTTGACTGCTCCTATCTTCTATTGTTTGAGGGGTTGTTTGAGGGGTGGTTTGCCAGATTATTGATGATTTGGAGGTATGGGTCTTTCTGCCTTTTCTTTACTCTCTTGGATCATTTAGATTTGTGCAATTCCTATTATGAATTTGCTATTATCAAGGTGATTATTAGCATTTGTTTGGGAGGACATGAATGGGGCTTCCCTTATATCCTATATGACTTTTTGGTTTCCTTTGCTCATCAAGCTGGTTTCTTTTTATGGAACAATTGGTTACTGAGGCTTTTACCTATTTCATCTTTATGGATTTCTTATATTGGAGGCTCTTACCTTTGTTCTCCCAACTGTGGGTTTGCTATTGGTTGTCCTGCTTTTGTTTAGGTCCTTTTACATTTGCCCTTTGGGTTTGTGCTACCCCTTTTCCCAACCTGCAATGACAAAGTGTTTTATTTACTACCCATTTCTGTTCTTTCCTTTCACGACTGGGTTTGTTTCTTGACTCCCTCTCTTGTTGTCTTTCTTGTGGCTAGTTACTTAGCTGCTGGGCTATTTTCCCTTGACTGGAAAGTTGTTTTTGCTGCTATTTGGTTGATTTAAATTTTGGTTCATTGCAGTTTTAGTACTGTCTTCAAAAATCATTGTCGGGTTCAGTATCTATTTTTCTATTTTGGTGTTTGCCAGCATGTTCGTTTTAGATATTATGCACTGCAGGCTAGCTTTTGTGGTTGCTCTTATGGATGGTTTCTTGTTCTATTAATTATTGATTGGATAATCATCAGATTTGTGCCATTGGATCTGTTAAACTTGTGCAATTACTGTTGTAATCATGCTATTATCAAGGGGACAATTAACAACTGCATTGCTGATCCTGAATGGCTACTTTTTTGGATTCAAGGCTGGCCTTTTACTCTGATGACTGTAGTGTATTTTACCCTTTTAGTTGTGGCCTTGATTTTGCTGTCAGCTTACTGATTATGTTTTTGCTTGACTCTCTTTGATATGTATATTTATTGATGTGGTCTTATTATCAATATGGTGGATGTGCCCAGAATTTTCAGTTGGTTTGGGATTTTGTTGGCTGTGCATTCTCATGCCTTGTGGGCATTATTTCGTGATACATATCTTATATGGGGTGGGTGGCATCCCTTTACCATTTCAATCTATGCTACCTTCTTTTCTATTGTGTATGTAGGTATTAAAGACCATATCAACTCCTCCAAATGGAAGCTATTCCACCTCAGATGATTACAGATTCTGTGTTATTTCTCTAATGAAGGCATCAACATCTCTCATCCTCAAGAGCCTTTGATGAAGATGGTCCATTGGCTTTTATTTTTTATCTATCTTTACCTATTGCTTTCCTTTTTCCTTTTTCTTTGTTTTGATTGTAACTAGACAGGGGATTTACTCTCTAGGCTATTTGTAGCTCTTTGAGCAGTAGTTTCTGAGTTTATCGCCTCTTAAGGACCTTGTAAACCTTTTTTGTGGCAATAAAATTCCTCTATATGGGGTTCCCTTAAAAAAAAGTAAACCCTAAACCTTAAACTGTACACACTAACTAAACCCTAAACCCTAAACCTTAAACCCTAAACCTTCAACCCTAAACCTACAACCCTTAACCCTAAACCCTAAACCCTAAACCCTAAAACCTAAACCCTAAACCCTAAACCCTAAACCCTAACCCTAACCCTAAACCATAAAATCAACCCTAAACACTAAACTAACCCTAAAGCCTCAGCCCTAAACCCTAAAAATCCTAAACTCTAAACCCTAAACCAACCCTAGACCCTAAGCTAACCCTAAACCCTAAAACCCCTAAACCACAAAGCTTAAACAATAAACCCTAAACCCTAAACCCTAAACCCTAACCCTAAATCATAAATCCTAAAACCCTAAACACTAAAACCCTAAAATGTAAACCCTAAACCCTAAACCCTAACTAAAAACCAAAAACTTAACTAAATAAAACCTAAAATAAAATAAAAAAAAAACCTAAACCTAAATAAAAAAATAATATAATTTAATATAAAAACCTAAACTAAAACCTAAACCTAAACCTCAAATTAAAATAAAATAATAAATAAATAAACTAAAATTAAATAAAGAAAAACCTAAACTAACTATAAAATATAATAAAACTAAGAATAAATAACCTTAATAAAATAAAAAATGCAAAATAAAAATAAAATAAACTTAAAATAAAAAAAATAAAAACTAAATAAAAACCTAAAAAGAAAGCATAAAAGTAAATAAAAAATAAAACCTAAACCATAAACTAAAAAGAAAACTAAACCTAACCTAAATAAAATAAAATAAAAACTAAAATAATTAAACCTAAAAATAAACTAAACTAAAATAAATAAAACCCAAACCTAATCCTTAATTAAACTATACTTAAACCTAAACCCTAAATAAAATTAAATAAACTAAAAATAAACCTAAACCTAAACTAAAAAATAAAACCTAAAAATAAACCTAAAATAAAAACCTAAAACCTAAACCTACAAAAATGAAATAAAAACCTAAACCTAAACCTAGACCAAAAAAGTAAAATAAAAGTAAAACTCAACAACAAAATAAACTTAAACTTAAAAATAAACTAAAATAAAAAACAGAAAGTAATATAAATAAACCTAAAATTAATAAACTAAACTAAATAAAAATAAATAATAAACCTAAACACAAATAAAAAATAAAATAAACTAAAAAATAATAATAAACTAAATAAACCTAAACCTACCGGTTTATTTAATTAAAAAAAATTCCTAAACTCTAAAGCCTAAACCATAAACCCTAAACCCTAAACCCTAAAACTAACTCTAAACCCTTAACCCTAACCCTACAACCCTAAATCCTAAATCGTAAACTCTAAACCCTAAACCCTAAACCCTAAATCCTAAACCCTAAACCATAAGCCATAAACCCTAAACCCTAAACTTTAAACCCTAAGCTAACCATAAACCCTAAACCCTAAATCCCAAAAACCCTAAACCCTAAAGCCTAAATGCTAAATCCTAAACCCTAAACAGTAAACCACAAACCTTAACCCTAAACCCTAAACCCTAAAACACTAAATTCTAAAACCCATAACCCTAAACCCTAAACACTAAACCCTAAAGCCTAAACCCTAAAACCCTAAAAACTTAAAACTAAACTAAATAAAATCTAAAAATAAAACAAATAAACAAACCTAAACTTAAATAAACTAAAAAACCAAAACTAAAACCTAAACTTAAAATAGAAAATAAAATAAAGTAAACTAATAAAAATAAACTAAGATAAAATAAATAATAACCTAAACTAACCTAAAATAATAAAATAAACCTAAGAAGAAATTAAATTAAATTAAAACTAAATGTAAAATAAACCTAAATAAACCTAAATATAATAAAATAAAACTTAAATAACTACTTATTTAATTTAATAAAATACTAAACCCTAAACTCTAAACCCTAAACCCTAAATCCTAAACCCAAACCCTAAACCTTAAACCCTAACACTAACCCTAAACCTTAAACCCTAAACCTACAACCTAAACCCTAAACCCTAAACCCTAAAACACTAAACCCTAAACCCTAAACCCTAAATCGTAAGCTAACCCTAAGCACTAATGCTTAAACCTAAAACCCTAAACCCTAAATAAAATATAAATTATAAACTATAAATAAACTAAATTAAACTCCTAACCTAAACCTAAACCTAATCCTAAACTCCTAAACCCAAACCTAAACCTATAAAAACTAAACTTAAAACTATAAATAATAAACTAAACTATCCCTAAACTTAAACCTAAAACTTAACTAAACCTAAAACTAATCTCAACCTTAAACTAAACCTAAACCTTAAACCTTAAACCTAAATCTAAACTTAAATAATTCTAAACTTAAACTAAACCTAAATAAACTAACCTAAATATAAACCTAAACCTACTATCCTAAAACTAAACTCTAAACTAAACCTAAAATTAAAATTAAACTTAAACCTAACCCTAAACAAACTTGAACTAACCTAAACTATAAACTAAAGTAAACTTAAACCCTAAACTATAAAACTCATAAAATAAACTAAACTAAAATAAACACTACTTAAAACTTAAAACCTAACCTAAATCTCAAATATAAATATAAACTAACTAAACCTAAATTTTAAACCCTAACTTAAACCCTAAACCCTATAAACTAAACCTAAACCTAAACTTAAACCCTAAACATAAACAACTAAACCCTAAACTAAAACTATAAATATTAACCTAAACCTATAACCCTAAATCCTAAACCCTAAACTCTAAAACCTAAAACATAAACCTAAACCTAATAATCCTAACTAACTAAACCCTAAACCTAAACCCTAAACCTAAAACTCTATACTTAAACCCTAAACTCAAAACCTTCTGCATGCTCAAGATTTCATGTCCTTTCATTTTCCTTAGTTGTCGATTTTCGATCCTTCGATCATATTTTGATTTTATCTCGATGTTAATGAGTTACCCTTGCTCTTCAATGGATGAGATGTTTCCACGCAAAAAGCTTTTCAAACTTGGAGGCATCAGGCTTATTTACAAGGTATTATGGATCCGACATCATCTGTTACTCTGCCTGCTGTTAAGTCCTTCAAGGATGCATTATTTGGTAAGAACTCATCCCTTAATGCTATGATCAATTTAATCTCAAACTCTTTTCATGGTATGGTTGCTGTTATGTGCTCAGATCTTGACATGGAAAAGTTGGCGAAGCCTTTTGAATTCTCCTTAGTTGGTAAATTTTCCTTACACCGGCCAACTCTCGATAACATCCGATCATTTTTTCATAGCCTAAAGCTCCCTAGCATTTTCACTGTCAGTTTGATTGATCCTAAGCATATTCTTATTCAGCTCTCTAATGACTTAGATTACTCAAGAGTTTTTGCTCGTCGCTCCTACTTTGTGTATATTTGTCAAATGAGGCTTTTGAAATGGTCTCCTCTATTTGATGTAAAAGAGGAATCTCTAATTATTCCTTATGGCTAGCTCTTCCTAATATGAGAATACACTACGTTACACATCAAGTTCTCTTGGCGGTTGGTTCACTCTTTGGTTGGCCTCTTCAAATTAATCAGGCCACCGCTGCGAGATCACGGCCTTCAGTTGCTTGTATTTTATTTGAGATTGATATTACCAAAAAGTATCCTAAAGAAGTATGGATCGGCTTTGAGAAATTTGGTTATAATCAAAAAGTGGAATTTAAAAATTTTTCTATTTTTTGCACACATTGTAAGATTCATGGTCATTATCATTCTGAATGCTTTGTATTGCATCCTCATCTTAAAAAGAATAAATTTTCAGATCCTAATCCCTCTCTAGCAAATGAAAAAAATCAATAAATTAGCTTATGTTCCTAAAGTCACTCAAAATGGAACTCATCCTTCTACCCCTACTCTTTTATTATCTACTGATTTTCCTATTGAAGAGCAATATGAGCATGTTAAAAATAATGCTTATGAGGTTCATGAGGAGGCTAATGATAACTTACCTAACATTGTTTCTAATTGTAATAATTTGGCTCCTCAAGACAATACCTTGACTTAGTCTAATCTACCCTCTGGCTAGTGAACCCGAGGAGACATATGAACCCTAGTGGTGATTTGAATGGAAACTTCGTTGATCAAAATCTAAAAAAATTCGCAATTGTTCATTTGATGAAAGAACAAATTTAAAAATGGTGATCCTTTGGTCATGGAACTCAAAGGTAATTAAAATGAGCATGAAATATGTGTTATTAATGGCTTGACAACCTCTCCTTCTCCTACCCTCACAGAGTGATACACATGCTAACCTCAACTTAATTCTAATCAAGAAGGGGAAATTACCATTAGAATGCTTTGACCGGTCCTATTCTGAATTTCACAAATCTCTCTCAGACGGAGATACTTTGGACATAGATAGACCTTTTCAAATTGTTATTTAAAAAATCTCTTAAAGCTAGAATGTTCACTAATAGCTCCACTAGAACCACTAGATCTTCTCTAACTTCCCATAAATAATTATTTCATGTTGTCTCTACTTCTTGCTTTTTATTTTTTCAGTTATCTCTTTTCCTTTTCTTCTATTTTATTACGATCAATCTTCTTATTTGGATTATTCGGGGTATTGGGACTCTCATTATCCGTAACCGTATTAGAAGCCTTTGCCATACTCATAACATAGCCTTACTTGTTATTATTGAACCATTCATACACTCTTCTAAGATCACCCATGTTGCTAGAATGCTTGGCTTTCAAAATTTCTTCTATAATATTAGCAATAAAATTTGGTGCTTTTGGAATAATTTAGTCAACATCTCTATCCTTGATGATCTTCAACAATTGGTTAATGTTCAAATCTCATTGGGTGAATTTTTTGCTCTTGGTTCCTTTATTTATGCATCTTGTAATAGAGTTGGTAGGAACATCCTTTGGGATAACTTAAGAACCTTTGCCTCCTCTGTCAACAAACCCTGGTTGGTTGGGGGTGATTTCAACACTATTCTCGCTTCTTCAGAAAGAAGGGGAGGTTGCTCTCCTAACATTCATTCCATGGAAGATTTTTCTAATATGATCCTTGATTGCAATCTGATTGATATTAGCTTTTTGGGCTATGACTATACGTGGCATAACTCTAGACGCTGGCAGCAGCTTGATAGGACCCTCTTTAGTTCTCTTTGGATCAATCAATGGCCCCTTACTTCTGTTGAACATTTGAGTAGAACTCTGTCTAACCATGCTCCACTTTTGATTTTTCTCAAAAATCCTTCCAATAGACTATCCTCCCCTACTTCTTTTAGATTCCAAAATGTGTGGATCCAACATAGTGATTTCATAAATGTTATTTCCATTAATTGGATGGCCCCTATTCATCCGAATAATTCCATTAAAGGCATGATTTGCCTTTGCTTAAAAAGGCATTAAACAAAACCTAAATTGGTGGAACAAGCATCATTTTAAAAATCTTTTGCCAATCTCAAAAATATGGAGCAATTAGTTTGTTCTCTTGAAGATGCTTTGATTCTACTAAGCTTGAGGAGTTGAATGCAGCTAAAGATAACTTAATTAATTATCAGAACATGGAGGAAACCTACTAGCGACAAAATGCTGCTAGCAAACATATTACTAATGGGGATAGAAATACAAGGTATTTCCATGCTCTTTTCAAAAAAATAGAAAGCCTTAAACTCTATTAAAAAAATTTAAAATGATAATGGCAACTGGATCACTGATAATAATGATATTAAAGATTATGTCATACAACATTTTAAAAACTTATTAAACAATAACCCTTCCTTAGAAGCCTTATCCAACACACACCTGATTCCCTCAATGATTATTAATGATGACAACCACTTGCTCAGTTTGCATCCTATGGAAATTGAGATTGGTAATATTCTCAATAGCATGAACACTGATTCTATTGTCGGCTAAGACTCAATTCTTTCGATCTTGTTGGCCTATTATTAAGTCCGACCTTGTTGATCTTGTTGATTTTTTTTTGATGGAAACCCCTTACCTAGATATTTTCTAGCACTTCCATTGTTCTCATTCCCAAAATTAATAATCAATCTTGGGGTGATTTCACCTATCGCCCTTTGCACCTTCTTTCATAAACTCATTGCTAAATTAATTGCTAATAGAATTAGCCGCCTAAAATTATTTCCCCAACCAAACGCGTTAAAGGTAGAGCTATATCTCGAACACATTCTAGCCCAAGAGTTGATTCATGACATTGACATTCCTATCAGAGGTGGCAACATCCTTATTAAACTGAACATCTCTAAAGCTTTTGACAACCTCTCTTGGGATTTCCTCTTTCAAATTCTTCATTTGCTTGGGTTTTCTGATAATTTTATCCACCTCATCAAAAATTGTATTACCAATGTTTGGTTCTTCGTTATCATGAATGGTGAGTCCCTTGGTTTTTTTCCCTTTGATGCATGGCTTGAGACAAGGTAATCCCTTTTCACCCTCTCTTTTTATTATTGTTGTTGAATATCTTTCGAGGAACCTAAATGATCTTTTCTATAATAACCCTAGCATGTTTTTTAGAACCCAAGGTGGTCTTCTGGCTCTCATCTTAGTTTTTCTTATGACTTTATATTCTTTTGCAATGCCTCTATTCTTCACATTAAAACTATTAAGAATCTTTTAAATAAATTTGGCAATGAAAGTGGTATTTTTTCTTAACGAAGATAAAAGTTATTTTATTCCTTCCTCTAAAATCCTGAGTAATAGGATCAACCAAATCTTAAGAATTACTAATTTCCAATAACAATAACTTCCTATTAAATATCTTGGTGCTCCGCTTTTTAATGGTCAGAAAAGATCTCATCTTTTTGATGAGTTAATCCAAAAAATCTCTAATAAAATTTCTTCTTAGGAATTTCATTTACTCTCATTTGGTGGTAGGCTCACTTTGATTAAAAGCACCCTTAACTCCATGCCTTTATATCTCATTCAAACCATTGTGCCCAATTCTACCATTAACAGAATTGAGTGTCTCCTTAACAAATTTTTTTGGGGTTCTAACAATTCCTCTAAAAGAATGCACTGGACCTCTTAGTATAAAAGATGTGGCACTCTTGCCGAAGGTGATCTTGGATGTAAGCCTATCAAGAAAGCTATCACTGCTTTTTCCTATAAACTTTGTTGGAATTTTAGGAGTAACAATAATCTTTGGGCTAATTTCATAACTGCTAAATACTGCTAGGGTAAGCACCCTCTCATTTGCCCCTATAAAGTGGGAGACTCTCCTATTTGGAAAAGATTTTGTTCCATCAAATGGGATGTCAAATCATTAATTTCTTGGGGGCTTAACTCTGTTACCTCTTTCTTTTGGCAAGATAACTAGACTAGAGGTGGGTCCATTGATGATTTACTTTCTACCCATTCCACTACTGCTATTAAAGTGAACTCTTTCTGGTAGAATAATATGTGGAACAATAGTAAGCTTACTGATTATATCCCTTCCTCTCTTTTAAACAAGCTTACTACTATTCCTATCATATCAAGCAATCATGATCAGATCCTTTTTAAGCTTTCTCAAAATGGAGATTTCAACTTTAAAAATGTTTGGATTCATATTAAAGAAGCTCATGATTTTTCCAATGTGTTTTTCAAACTTTGGAATAACACTATTCCTACATCTTTTTTTGTTCTTACTTGGCATATTTTGAAAAACTTCATCCATGTTGACTCCTTGATGTGGGGGAAAGGTTTTCACTTACCTTCAAAATGCCACTGCTGCTTTCACATTGAGAATGTAAATCATGTTTTTAATGAGCCATTGCTTCCAAACTTTGGATTTGGTATGATGATCTCTTTAACATTGTCAAATTCAATGGCTCCTTAACTTTATACCATTTCTTGAAGTTTATTTTGATAACACTACTAAAGGTCACATTAATGTCATAACTACTATCACTCTTATTTGGTTCATATGGATGGATAGAAATGATGTAAAACATCATGGGATTCCTATGAACCACATGAGGATAATTGCTAGAATTAAAAACAAAATCTGTAACTTGTTCAATGACAATTTAATTAACTACAAACAATTCAAAGGTTGTAAATGTGTGGCCAATAAATTGGGTTTCAACTTGCCGGATCAACCCAACTATAAAGATGATAAGATTGTTTATTGGGTAAAACCTCATGCTAATACTATTAAAATTAACATTGATGGCTCTATCTCAAAATGCTTCTGGCTGTGGTGGCATTTTCAAAAACTCTAATGGTAAAGTCCTATGTGCTTTTGCTTACCCCCTTAATACTTGCTCTCTTTTCTTTAATGGCGAATACAAAGCTCTTGAGATTTGCCTTCAAAAAGGTTGGCTCAATATTTGGATTGAGGTGGATTCCCTGCTGCTGATTGGTCTTTTGACTTCCACCAAAATGGGCAGTGCAGAATTATAATATCTTCTCAAGTAGACTAGAGCTCTCCTTTCTCAACTCTATTTTAAAATCTCTTATTCATAGCATGAGGGTAATGCATGTGTTGATTACCTTTCCAATCTAGGTGCTAGATTGGATGGTATAAAATTCTTTGATCAACTTACTCTTCCTAAACATTTATGGATTGGTAAATGGACAATCGGATTCCCTTATCTCAGAAATTAATCCAACCTATTGGATTGATCTGTTATATTACCTGATTAACTACATGATCATTTTCTATTTAGTGTTGATATTTCTTGGGAATTTGCTGATGCATCATCCTGATATCCCTTGCTGTTGGTTTAATTACCCTAGCTCTAATTGGGGGCTTACTGCTTTTGATGTTCCTACTGTTAATGTTCTGATGTTCATTTGGAATTTGTTGATGCATCCTGATACCACTTGCTGGTTATTTGCTAATCTCTGTGGCATCTGCTATTGGTTTAACTCTCCCAACCTTAAATGGAGCCTTACTACTTCTGATGCTTCCACCTTTAATGGTAAGGTGTTTCCTATTTGCTGGAGGGAGATGTATTACTTTATGCTTAGGGACAGACCTCTTGCCATCAATATTTTGATTATGGATCCTACTGTTTCTATTTCTCATTTTATGATTAAAGCTGTGTTCTTCCTCCTTTCCTCTTTCTGGAATTATATTCTTGGGCACTTATCTCAATGTTTAAATGATATACTTCTGTATAACCTTATGGCTGGCCCTAATTTACCTGTTATTCTTCTCCTTATTATGGTTGTGGCCCCTCCTATGTTCCTTGACCTTACCTCCACAACTTGCAAGGAGAGAAATTGCAATATCTTTGCTATTATAACTTCTTTTCTGCAAGATTGGAATTATTTCTTGATTTCCATCTAGTCTATTATTACTAATGCTGTGGGGTTAGCTGCTGGCATGATATTATGTGTCTTGATGGATCCTAAAGATGGCTTTCCTTTGGACCACTTTATAATTGATGTTGTACCATTATTTTTTACTGGCTTTTCTTATGGTTTAATTGTTGGTTATTGGATTTCTGGGCCTTTTGTCTTGTAGGCTGCTCTTGGGGTTGGTTTGCTGATTATATTTGTTAACCTCATCTCCCCAACCTGTAAGGAAAGAAACTGCAATACCCTTGTTATTATTATTGTCTCTTTGCAGGATTGGACTTACTTAATGATTTCCTTTCGATCTATTTTTTTTTTTAGGATGGTAGTTCCTAACACTCTCTTTTATCTTGAAGGATTTCATTGATGGTTTACTTTTGAACCCTTTCTGTGGCTATGTTGCCCCACTATTCTTTTCTGGCTTATCTTATGGTTGGTGCAATAATTGTAGTGTTATTTTATTTGTTGGCTGTTGGATTATCGGGTCCATTATCCAGCAGGCTACCTTTGTGGCTGGTGGTTGTTTGTTGCCTGCTATTTTTTTTATTGTTTCTGCAAGATTGGATTTACTTCCTGTTTGTTGCCCCACTATTTTTGCTGTTTACAACCAGGCTACAGCTGATCACCTGATGGTTAAAGTCTACTTAATTTGCTGCTATTTTTTCCCTATTGGTTATGTTAGAATTGTGCAGATCACTGTGATTATGCTATTGCCTAATTGGATATTAACATATGCATTGTTTACTCTAAATGGGTGGATTTTTGGCCAGCTTGTTGGTAGTTACTGTCTTGGTTGTTGGCTTTGGATTAATGCTCAACAAAACTTGCCAGGTTTTGGGATCTTATCACTAGCGGACTCTTTTGAGGTTTTTTGTGCATGGTGGCTTTTGTTTTCCTTATTATTGTTGTTTGCAATAGAGTGCGGTGATCATCACATGTAGAATATCTAAACTGCTATTTTTCCATCTTGGTTCATTAGACTTGGCGGACCACTTCATTATCTACACGGAATTTATCTTATGCATTGTCTATTTTGAATGGGTGGTTTTATGGCCAACTTGCTATTTTCCTATCTTGGTTGTTGGTGACTGGATCATTGGGTTTTATGCCTGCAAACTACTAGCGTCTATCATACTCAGCAGGGTGCTTTTGGCGTTGTTTTGCTGATTGATTTTGCTAACCCCATCTTCCCAACCTGTCAAGAGAGAAACTGCAATTTTCTAGTTATTTTTATTATCTCTTTGCAGTATTGGTCTTACTTTATGGTTTCTTTCTTGTCTACTTTTCCTGAGAATTTTGGTTTAGCTGCAAGCCTGCTCATCTTTACCTTGAAGGATTTCAATATTGACTATCTTCTGAACCCCTTTTGTTTCTTTTCTGCATCTCTACTTTTCACTGGGTTATCATATGGTGGGTGCAATAATTGTATTGTTGCTTTCATTATTGGCTGTTGGACTTTGGGGTCCTATGTCCAACAGACTATCTTTGTGGTTGTTGGCTGTTTGTTGCCTATTGCTTTTCTAAATGTTTTTGCTGATTGCAACTGGGTTGCTGCTGATCACCTAATGTTTGAGATCTACTTAACCTGCTGTTATTTTCTTCCTCTTGGTTCTAATAGATTTGTGTAGATCACGGAGATTATGCTTTTGCCTTATTTGATTTTAACCTATGCATTGTTTACTCTGAATGGATGGATTTATGGCCAGCTTGTTGTCTATTACTGTCTTGGTTGTGGCTGGATTACTAAGTTCTTTGCTTTCAAGGATTAGGATTGTCTCTCGATTGTCTTTACTTGGAGTTGTTTGTGGTGGGGGCGACTTATTACCTATGCCTTATGGTACATCTAATCTACTCGCATTCCCATCTCCTCTCGATAGACTTCTACAATTCGTGGTAATTTGGGCTTGGGATATCTTTGTCTTGCCTTACACTTGGTTACTAACCACATACGGAGGTTGTTAACTTTACATTGCTTTCTTTTCTTCTTTTGGGTATATCCACGGGCTTTTACTAGGCTGTTTACCAGGACTATTTGTTTAATATTTGTCCCATATGTTTGGGATGGGGTTAATTCCATGCTATTTTATTTGCCTTCTTTGGATTTGAGGTCTTTCTATTGGTCTTTTATGCTTCTTACATTTGCCTGGCTTTTCTACTATTTTCCTGTGGTGGGTCTTCATGCTGATCTAATTAAACCCTTGGACCTGATTAAAAATATGGTAGACCTGACAATGATGGTTCACTTTCATTTGTGTTGGGATTCTCATGACATGGTGCCTAATATGATGACATTTACTGCATGGGATCCCAACCATTACGCTCTTTCTTTGCTTTCTTTCTATTATAGGGCTTTGCTTTGGTTTGCGGTACTAAGGCTCAAAAGACTTTCAACAAATGGTTGCTATACAGGTTTGTTGGCTATGATGGTTGTGATGATTTCACTCATTTTTGGTTTGGTAGTAGCTCTTGTGTTGTAACCCTTTCGCTGACGTTTGGATGCTCATATTTGCATCTGCCCCAAATTGATGTGACTGAGCCTGAGCCATCTCTATCACATTACTTTATAATCTTTCTCAGTTTATGTTGCTTTCAATTTTCATTTTGTCTGTATTACTTTAACTGCTCTAATTTTTATCTTTCTACAATTTTGTAGGTGCACTTCTCTTGTTCTCTTGCAAGTTTACTCCCTAGTGTCATGCATTATCTCATCCTGAAGAGCTTTGGCCCTAATCAATCCATTGGGTTATCTATGTTAATCAATTTGTATCTTTTGCTTTTCTTACTCTTTTATTTTGCTTTTGGTTGTATTTAGATAGGGGATTTACTCTCTAGGCTCATTGTAGCTCTTTGAGCAGTAATTGTGGAGTTTATCCCCTTTAAGGACCTTGTAACCCTTTTTTGTGGCAATAAAATTCCCCCTATATGGGGTTTCCCAAAAAAAAAAAAAAAACCTAAACTAACTCTAAACTCTAAACCCTAAACCCTAAAAACTCAAAACCCTAAAGCCTAAACTTTAAACCCTAAATCCTAAACCATAAAGCTAAACAAATCTAAACCCTAACTCTCTAAATCTACCTACACAAACTGTAAATAAATAAAATAAACCAAATATAATAAAATAAACCTAACCTACTGGTTTGCTTAATTTAATAAAATACTAAACTAAACCCTAGGCCCTACCCTAAATCATACCCAGGCCCCACCCCAAAAACCTACCACTGACTGGGCCCTGGGCCTCCAAATCAAACCCTGAGCCACAAACTCCTAGATCTGGGCCACTGAGCCTAGATGACCCTAACGCTAATAGGCAGGCTCTAGGCCTGAGTCTCAGTGTTGTGCAGGCTGTAGATCACGGATCTGAGCTGACAAGGCCACGCCATTTGGCCTGGCCACAAATGACCTGGAGTCTACCTAAAGCCTGACCCTGGGCACAGGCCCTAGGCCCTGGGCTGAGGCTAGCCACTGATCTGAGCTGATCATGACCACTGGGCCACTGGGCCTAAACTAAATCTGGGCCACAGGCCTGAGCCAGGCCACTGACTGACCTGGGCCCTGGGCTGGGCCTCTTGACCTACTGGGCCCTGGGCCACTCTAACTGGGACCACTGAGCGCTTGAGGATGATCCTGAGGCCACTACACAAAGGCCACTAACTGGTCTCTGAGGAGTGGGTTATGGGCCACACTGGATCCTGAGAGCTGATGGCCCAGGCCACAACCCTGGGCTAGTCTGATGTGAGAATTGTTCCTGATCCAGGCACTGACTTTAAACTGAGCTCTGATACACTGACTAAACTGGGCCCTGAGCCCTAGTGACCTGGGCGTTGGACCCTAAATCTGGGCCCTACTTTAGGCTAAACTGAGCCACCTGATCAGATCTGATCAACTTTGGGCCACTGAGCCTACCCAGCACTGAACTGACTCAAGGCTCTCACACTGAGGCCCTGGGCCCTGAGGCTGGGCCCAGGCTCTGGGCCCTGGGCCCTGAGCCCTAAGACCCACTGAGCCATAAAGGCCTAGACCCAGGCCACCACTGACCACAGATCACACTTACTCTGATCTGAGCTAAATAACCACACTAAATCTGACCTGACTGACTATACTTAATAAAATAAATAAATAAACATAAACCTAAATAAAATTAAATTAAAAAAAAAATAAAACCTAAACATAAAAAAAAAAATAAAATAAAATATAAAAATAAATTATAATAATAAAGAAGAAAACTAAAAGTAAACTACATAATAAATAAACATAAAAAAACTTCATAAATAATGAAAAGTAAGATAAAATAAAATAAACCTAAAATAAAATAAAATAAAACTAAATAAAACTTAAACCTAAAATATAAACAAAATAAATAAATA
The DNA here is from genome assembly GCA_021442155.1 of Cymbidium sinense. NCBI lineage: Eukaryota > Viridiplantae > Streptophyta > Magnoliopsida > Asparagales > Orchidaceae > Cymbidium > Cymbidium sinense. The sequence continues at coordinate 155,388,059 of CM038222.1, read as the reverse complement.
AATAAGAAAACCTAAACCTTAAACTAAATAAAATAAAATAAACTAAAATAAAAAAGCCTATAAATAAACTAAACTAAAATAAATAAAACCTAAAGTAAACTAAACCAAAACCAAAAAAATAACCCTAAATAAAATAAAATAAACTAAAAATAAACCTAAACCTAAACTAAAAAATTAAACCTAAAAATTAACCTAAAATAAAAAACTAAAACCTAAACCTACAAAATAAAATTAAAACTTAAAACCTAAACCTAAAAATAAAAATAAAACTTACTAAAAAAAATAAATAAAATTAAAACTCAACTAAAAAATTAAAAATCTAAAACTAAAAAAAAATAAACCAAAATAAAAAACTAAAATAAATAAACCTAAAATAAATAAACTAACCTAAATAAAAAAAATAAAAATAATGATCTAAAATAAATAAAAATAAACTAAACTTAAAACTGGTTTGGTTAATTTAAAAAATATAAAACCCTAAACCATAAATCCACCAGGACAAACCACTAGGAACCCTAAACTGACCTACCTCCAAATCTGACCCTAAACTAACCCTGAGCCATAAATACCATAAACCATACACTGAGCCCTGAGCCCAAACCATAAACCTGACCTAACCACTAAATCTTAAATATTAAACCTAAAACCCTAGGCCAATCTGAACTGAGCCACAAAGCTAAAACCATAAAGCCCTAAACTACCCTGGGCCAAACCACAACCCTGAGGCCTGAAACCTGAGCCAAGGCCCAAACCCTGAGCTCACAACTAGAGCTGAACTGACAAGATAAACTAAAGATAAATAAAACCTAAACCTAAATGATAAATAAAGGGTAAAAAAATAAGATACTAGGCATATAAAGATAAAATAAATTAAAATGGTCAAGATAAAGATAAATATAAATAAACCTAAACTAAACCTAAAGTGCCAGTTTGTTTTTTCTTATCTGACCAATCCACTGACCTAAGAACCTACTCTAAGCACCCTAGCGCTGACTAAATGCTGATTCAGGCCCCACCCTATTCCAATAATGACCTCTAAAACTGAGCCTGGCTCCTGACTAAGACCATGAGCCCTAAACCTAACCAAAATCCTGGAGCCCTAAAAGGCTCTTAACTGACCCTAAACTGTGCACCAGGCATGACCTAACTAATGTACTCTACTGATCTGAGCCTTCCCTAGGCTCACTGAACAGACCACTGGGCCCTGAACCACAACCCAGGCACCTAAACCATAAACCCTATGACTCCAACTAAAAAGGCTACCTCAAAGATAAATATAATGATAAATAAATAAACCTAATAAGATAAAATACCTAAGAATAAAACTTAAAATAATAACTAAACCTACAAAGATAAAATGGGCTTAAACTCTAAGATAAGATAAAGTAATAGATCCTAAACACTAAACCTGGATCTGCTTGGATTAATTAAAACCATGACCCTGAAATGGGCCCAGGCCTAGATCAACCCCACTGGGCCCTAAACTGACCAAATCTATCATGATCCCTGGGCCATGACCCTAACCCCAAACGCTAAAAGATCCTGGGCCACTGGGCCCTGTGATGGCGTCCATAGTCCTATACCACTAACTGAGGCCTGAGTCTTGACCTGGGCCCCAAACTGGGCCAAACCCTGGCATGACCTGGGCCCTAACTACTAGATCTGGGCTTTGGGCCCTGGGTAAGGCCACTGACCACAGGCCACTGGGCTAATACCCAATCTGGGCCTGAGGCTGGAGTACTGAGGCTCTGGGCCCTGGGCCCTCTAAACTAGGCTAAAACCTGGGCGTTGATCCTGGGCTCTGGGCTGGGCTCTGGGCCTGGGCCACTGACACTGGCACTAAACCACTTAAAACTGGCTAAAGACCACAACCTAAAGGCCTAAATACACTGCTAAAATAGGCCTAAAACCTAAAGTTTAAACCCACAAACCATAAACTTTAAAATAAATAACTAAAACTACCACAAACCTAACCATAAAACCCCAAACCCCAAAAGCAAACACTAAACCATAAAATCACTAAACTGAATTAAAGATCATAAAATCACTAAAACTCAAACCACAAACTAATAAATTAAATAACTAAATAAATAAATAAATAATAAAATAAGACCTATAAATAAATAAAAAATAAAACCTAAATGCTAAACTAAGAAAAATTAAACCTAAACAAAATAAACTTAAAAATAAACTAAACTAAAATAAATGAAACATAAATCTACATTAACTAAACCTAAAAACTAAATAAAATAAAATAAAATAAACTAAAAAAACCTAAACTTAAACTAAAAATAAAACCTAAAAATAAACCAAAAATAAAACCTAAACTTAAATATGCAAAATAAAATAAACCAAACCTAATCCTAAAACAAAAGTAAAACCTAAATAAAATAAAATAAAAAAAATAAGCCAAATAAAAACCTAAACTCAAAAAAATAAACTAAATTAAAACCTATCTTAGATAAATGAAAAAATAAAATATAATTTAAATAAAATAAAAAAATGATCCTAAATAAAAATAAAATAAATTAAACTAAAATAAATAAAAATAAACTAAATAAACTATATAAACCTAAACTGCTGTTTTGCTTGATTTATAAATGAAATCATAAATCTAAACCCTAAATAAAAGCTGACCATAAAACCGAAATCCTGACCCTAAACCTAAATTCTGACTCTAACCCAAAACTGGCTAAACCTCATTGATCACTGGGCCCTAGGCTAAACCCTAAATCCTGATCACTGAGCTCTGGGCCCTGACTAAACCCTATGAGCTGGGCCTAAACAGACTGGCCCCTACCCTAGCTAACCTCACTCTACTGATGTCTCCACTGAACTGAGCTCCATCTGACACCAGGCCACTGAACTACCTAACCAAACCCTGGGCCTGAGGCCTGACCTAAGACCATGATGCTGGGCCTGACCTAAATATCCTATCCTGGGCACTCCCTGATTGTGGGACCTAAACTGACCCTAAACCAAAACTACTAAATAAATGATGATAAAATAAAACCAATAAAATAAAATAAAACCCAAACCTAAGAATAAAATAAAAATAAAAATAAAAATAAACTAAAATAAAATAAAGAAAACCTAAACTAAACTAAAAAAATAAAATAAACCTTAGAATAATAAACCTTAATAAAATAAGAACTAAACATAAAATAAAACTAATATAAACCTAAAAATAAAACCAAAAAATAAATAAAAAATAAAACTTAAACCCTGAACTAAGAAAAATTAAACCTAAACTAAATAAAATAAAATAAACTAAAATAAATAAACCTAAAAACAAACTACACTAAAATAAATGAAACATAAACCTAAACATAAAATAAACTAAACCTAAACTTAAACCTAAACCCTAAATAAAATAAAATAAACTAAAAATAAACCTAAACATAAAAATAAACCTAAAATAATAACCTAAACTTAAACTTACAAAAATAAAATAAAAACCTAAAACTAATCCATAAAATAAAAAGTAAAACCTAAACAAAAATAAAATAAAATAAAAATAAAACTCAACTAAAAAAATCCTAAACCTAAATCTACACCTAAAAAATAAACTAAAATTAAAAACCTAAACTAAAATAAATAAACTAAATAAAATAATAATAAATTTAAATAAAATAAAATAAAATAAACTAAGATAAATAAAATAAATTAAATAAACTAAACTGCCATTTGTTTAATTTAAAATAAAAAATCCTAAATCTTAAACCCTAAATCCTAAACCCACCCAATAACCTAACCCACTACCTCCCCAGGCCCTAAACTCCACCCTGACTATGCTTGCCATAAGCCTAACTATACAGCCTATCACAAAAATCCTCTGGGCAAAAACTAAACCCTGCACTCCCTAGGCCTAGGCCATCTATCTAGACCCTAATCCTCCACTATACTAAATCTAAAAGCTAAACAAATGAAACTAAAAATAAAATAAATAAATTTAAACCTAAATAAAATAAAATAAATTAAGAATAAATACTTAAATAAAGATAAAGCTACCATTAAATTAAATAGATAAATAAATTAAAGATTAATGGCTCAATAAACCTAAACTAAAGCTGAGTGTCTTGGTTTGCATGATTAAAACATACTGAGCCATACCTAACCCCAAAACAGTGAGCCCTGGACCCTAAACTGACCTGAGCCCTGATCTGTGACTAACCACCAGACCCTAAATCCTGATGCTGAGCCTAAACTGACCCAATGAGCCCTATCTGGCCAGGCCACTGGCCCTACTCACAGGCAGCCAGGCCCAAACCTGACCCTAAACTGAGCCACTAAACTCACTGAGCTAAACTGGGCACTGACTGGCTAATTTAACTGACTAACCCTACATACACAAACCCTGACCCTCTAAACCCTAAACCACTGAAACCCCATAAGGCCACTGACCACTGACCTACCCTGAGCCACTATAACTTAAACCTGGGCCACTAAACTCTATACTGAGCCACAGATCTCATAATACAAAAACTGGCACTGGGCTAAAACTGAGCTGACCTGGGCCACTTGATCTCCAAACCCACCTACCTGGGCCACTGACCCTTAAACCCTGGATCCTAAACTCCACTATCAGTGACCATGGGCCTCTAACCACTACCACCTAAACCTATTAAACAACCAAAATATAATAAAATAAAAAACCTAAACCTAAATAAAATAATAAAATAAAAAAAAACTTAAAATGAAAATTAAAAAATATACTAAAATAAATTAAAGAAAAACTAAACTGAACTAAAAAAATAAAACTAAGGATAAAATATCTTAACAAAATAAAAAATAAACACAAAAGAAAGTTAAAATAAACCTAAAATAAAATAAAATAAACACTAAATAAATACTTAAACCTAAAATTAAATTAAAGCCTAAACCCTAAACTATAAAAAAGTCCTAAACATAAAATAAAAATAAAATAAATAAAATAAAATATTCCTAAACCAAAACTAAAATAAACTAAACTAAAATAAATAAACCCTAAACCTAAACTTAAAATAAACTAAACTTTAAAACCAAATAAACCTAAAACTAAACCTAAATTCTAAGAATGGGTAGAACCTTGATGGCAGGAATATCACCATCAACTAGGCTCAGTCTAGATCTAGCGGTGGAGGCAAAGGTAGAGGCATCAATTATCGAAGGTGGTGGAGGATCTAGAGGTGCTCGTGGATATGGAGGTGGTGGTAGGAGCCATGGTGGTTATGGAGGTGGGAGGAGAGCAAAGTTACAATTGGTGGTGTGAGGAGATCGGAATATGGTGGATCTCTCTACTGAGGAGTGGTTGATGGGAACTGGAGAAGCTAAAACCTCGATCTGGCTTATGGAATTGTGTCTTTATAGCAGAGACGGTTCTACTTATCTAGGGTTTATTTATTTTCTCTATGTGTGCTCATTTTTAATTTATATCGTCGCTTGTGTCATAAAAAACTTGGGGTGCTATTTTGGTTGATGAGTTCAAAAAGAAGAAATGTTGAATCTGAATTTATTCTCTATTAAAAAAACCTTAAACCTTAAACCCTAAACCTACTTGTTTACTTAAATTTAAAAAAAAAATCATAAACTCTATACCCTAAGTCCTAAACCTAAAATCTTAAACCCTAGACCCTAAACCCTAAACCCTAAAACTGACCCTAAACCATTAAAAACCCTAAACCCTAAACCCAAAACCATAAACCCTTAAATTCTAAACACTAAAGCTTAAAGCCTAAACCCTAAAGCTAAAACCCTAAACCCTAAAAATTAAACCCTAAACCCTAAAGCCTAAAGCCTAAACTCTAAACCCTAAACCTCCACACTCTAAACTCCTAAACCCTAAACCATAGACCATAAACCCAAACCTGACCTTAAACTAAACCAAATCCACCCCCTAATCCTCCCTAAACCTTTAACCTAAAAAGCTAAAACCTAAACCTAAAAACCTAAAATAAAATGGAAACATAAATCAAAATAAAATAAAATAAATAAAATGAAGCATAAACTAAAACATAAACCTAAACCTAAACCTAAACCAAACCTTAACCTAAATGAGATAAAATAATTAATTTAAAATAAAATAAATAAAATCTACTTCTAAAATAAAACTTAAATAAAATAAACTAAACCTAAAATAAAATAAAATAAAATAAAACTAAATAAAACCTAAACCTAAACAATAAACCTAAAATAAAACATAAAATAAAAAAAATTAAACCTACCTTAAACTCAAAAACTAAACCTAAAATAAAATAAAATAAACCTAAACCTAAACTAAAATAAGCTAAAATAAATAAAACCTAAACCTAAAATAAACTACACACTAAACCTCAATCTAAACTAAATAAAATAAAATAAACAAAAATAAACCAAAATAAGGCAAAATAAAGACTAAAGGCAAACATAAAAGAAGATAAAACTAAATCTAAAACAAATAAAATAAAACCTAAATGTAAAATAAATTAAAATAAAATAAATTAAAATAAAATCTAAACTAACCCTAAAGATAAACTAAAACTAAATAAATAAAAAACTAAATAAAATAAAGAAATGAAATAAACTAAATAAATGAAAAATAAACTAAACTAATAAACCTAAACCTCTTGGTTTACTTAGTTTTATTTTAAAACCCTAAACCCAAATACTAAACCATAAAACCCTAAACCCCAAACCTCAAAACCCAAACCAAAACCCTAAACCCTAAACCCAACCACAATGCCTAAATACTAAACCCTAAACCCTAAAAACCCTACCCTACCAAACCCTAAACATCCTGACCCAAACTAAAAAAACCACACAATCTCTTAAACCTAAAATAAATTAAAAACAATGACTAAAATAAGCCTAAACAAACCTACAAAAAACTAAAATAAAAAACCTAAACTAAAATAAATTCTAAATAAAATAAAGTAAATAAATAAAATAAAATGCTGATTAAAATAATGCAAAACCTAAACCCCAAATCATAAACAATCTAAACCTTAAACCCTAAAACTAACCCACAAACACTAACTGGACCCTAAACCATAAACTCTAAAAAACTAAAACCTTAAAACCTAAACCCTACCAATTTACTCAATAAATAAAAAATAAACTAAATAAAAAAACCTCAACCCATCGGATTACTTAATTTTTAAAAAAAGACTCTAAACCCTAAACCCTAAATCTTAAACCCTAAACCCTAAACCCTAAAACTAACCCTCTAACAAAATCTCGGTTTGGGAATTTCATTTACTCTCTTTCGGTGGTTGGCTTACCTTGATCAAGAGCACTCTAAATTCCATGCCTATATACCTTCTTCAAACCATTGTGCCTTCCAACTCTACCATCAATAGAATTGAGCATCTCTTAAACAAATTTTTCGGGGAATACGCCTCTAAAAGAATGCCGGTCATCTTGGTCTAAAAGTTGTGGTACTCTTGAAGAGGGAGGTCTGGGATGTAAATCCATCAAAGAAGTTATCAATGCCTTGTCCTACAAACTTTGGTGGAATTTTAGGAGCAAAAATAGTCTTTGGGTGAATTTCATGACTTCTAAATATTGCCATGGTAAACATCCTCTCATTTGTCCCTTTAAATCGGGTGATTCTCCTGTGGCGAAGACTTTGTTCGTCAAATGGGATCAATCCTTAATTTTGGGGCATAAACTCGCAATTCCTTCTTTTGGCGGGACAATGGAGTGGTTGTGGATCCATTGATGACTTACTCTACACTCACTCCACTTCCGCTATTAGAGTTAATTCATTCTGGCAAAACCACAAGTGGAACACTAATAAGATTACTGATTATATTCCTTCCACTTTCTTAAATATGATTATTAATATTCCTATCACTCCTAACAATCATGATCAGATTATCTTTAAGCTATCTCATAATGGGGATTTCAACCTTAAAAATGTGTGGCTTCACACTAAAGACACTCAGGATTCTTCTATTGTGTTCTCCAAAATTTGGAATAACAATATCCCCTCTTCTTACTCTGTAGAACTTGGCGTATCCTAAAAAACTTTATTCCTGTTGACTCTTTATTGTGGGGTAAAGGGTTTTATTTACCCTCTAAATTTCAATGTTGTTCTCATATTGAGAATGTTAACCATGTTTTTTTTTTTTAATGGGGCTATTGCCTCTAAAATTTGGATTTGGTATGATGATCTACCTTGTCAATTTTAATTGTTCTTTTACTTTATATCAACTTCTTGAAGTTTACTTTGACAATGCAATTAAAGGTCATATTAAAATCATAATCACCATTACTCTTATTTGGTTCATATAGATGGACCGAAATGAAAACTAAACATCATGGGATTTGTATGAATCACATGAGGATTATTACTAGAACTAAAACAAAATTTGTGACTTGTTTAAAGCCAATTTAATTCATAACAATTTAAAGTTTTAGAATCTAGCCAATAAACGGGCCTCAACCTTCCGGACCGTTACTATCGAAATGATAGAATGGTTTTGGAAAAAACCTCTTGATCATATTATTAAAATTATACTGATGGCTCTGTCTCTCATAATGGCTCTGGTTGTGGAGGCATTTTCAGGGATTCTAAGGGTATAGTCTTATGTGCATTTGCTTATCCCCTTATTTCCAGCACTGTCCCTTATATTGAGCTTATGGCAGTCCACAAAGCTCTAGAAATTTGTCTTCAAAATGGTTGGCTCAATATTTGGATAGAGGTAGATGCTCTTCTACTGATTGACCTTTTGACTTCTACCAATATGAGAAATGCTTGTTTGTACTACCTCCTCAAGCAAACTAGGGCTCTTCTCTCTCAACTGAATTTTACCATAACTCATGTTTGGCATGAAGGTAATGCCTGTGCCGATTACCTTGCAAATCTGGGTAGATTAAAGATCATCTTCTTTGATCAATTTACATTACCTAAATACTTGTGGTCTGGTTAACTTGGACAATTCTGGGCTTCCTTACCTCAGAATCTAATTCTCCTCTTCGCCTCCCTTTTTTCTAGTTTTCTGTTTCCTTGTGTTCTTTATGGATACTCCATATCATTGCTGTCTTGTGCTCTTTGCCATGACCTGCTACCTTTACCCCTTCTCCTTTAGTTGGAAGATTCATATTTTTAGCATTTACAATATTATGGGGAAGATGTTGAACTATATGCACATCAATCTCTTGAATTGGAACCCAGTTGAGCCTTGTGTTACCTATTACTGTTTCTTGTTGGCTGCTCCTTTTGGTTCTTCGTGTTTACCCTCCTCTTCGATTCACTTTCTCTTCTTTGTTAACATTTGGGTTGATGTTGGTCTTTACTGCAATTGTTTTCACCCTTCATGCTTTGATGAAATCATGAATATCCTGAAGACCATTCTACAATTCTGCTTATATCTAACCAATGGTATATCCTATATGCCTCGATTATGACTCAATATCCTTGGCAATCTTGGCTTAATGTGACAAAGCAACATTCTTGAGCTTTGCTCTTGTTATATTGAGCACCTATTGGTTGCAATTTTCTTTATTGTTATTTTCGTGGGATATCCCATGTCTACACTAATATCTCATTTGAAAGGAATTATGTTATTTTTTCAATATTTGTCTTGTTGTTTGGTTTTGCTTTCCATGATCAGTGGTTTGGAGTTATTCAAGGACTATCATTGTGCATCTGAGGTTATAAGTGTTACGTAAAATGTCCATCTTCTATTTTTTTGGAATCGATTTCCTTGAAAACTTCTTTATTTTTCTTTTGGTTTTGATGCTAACACAGGATGTTGTTGCTTTTGCTTACTGTTGTTCTCCCATCCTATGCTACGATTGGAATATGCACAACTTGAAGCTCATTTCTTTGTTATCTTGGAATTAATAAATGACTTATCTTATATGCATAATTGGGCTATTGATCTACCCACTGGTTATTATTATCATTATCTAGCGATTGGATTATGGTAACTAAGCATCACAATCGTCGATTTCCGAATGTCACTTCTTGGATAGGCTTATGGTGGGGAGCTATTCATTATCTATCCTTACCTTTATCTATATATGTTTATGGGTGGACTCTTACTTGCTTGTCGGTTTTAAATGTCTTGTTTGTTGGTCGGGATTAATACTCATCTTACGCCTAGGGTTTTGGATTATTTTGTTCAAAGTCTCTATTATGCTATTTTCTTGGTAGATTTTGCTTTAAACCCCATTGTTTTATTTTATGTTTATCATTGCAAGTCATTATTACTATTCTGCTTCTTTTTTCTTCACCTTTTTTCTCAAACTTGTATCTATTGCTCGCTCTTTGGATGAATGGAATTATGGCAAGCTAGCTGGTTTTTTGCTATTTTGGTTATCTCTTGTCTTGGAGATTCTTGCCTTGTTGTATCTTGACACCTCAATTGGCTCCATCTTTGTTGGTTGTAGAATTTGGTCTTATGCTCAAAGCTTTTTTAATTCTCGATGGTGACGGTTTTGGTGACTTTTGCAGTTGCTACCTTGGATAACTATTTTATGCTTTATTTATTTTGTTATCTATGTCATGTCTACTCGATTGAGGAGTTTTATGGCCAATTTCTTGTCTCTTCCGCTTGGATGTTCTGTCTCAACTACTATTTTAGAATTCTAATGTTGAGACCCATCTCAATCCACTTGTTGATTCTTTGAATGGCGGGTTCAAATGCTGCATTAGCTGTTTGCTGTTGGGTTTAGCTTTCTGAATGCTCATGCAATTTATCTCCTGTTTATGATCTGCTTTACCTGCTATTGTCCTTATTCCTATAGTGTCTGATAGGTTGGTGCAGTCTTATGCGATGTCAATTAAAGAGAGATATTATGGGCTTTAGTCCCTTCTGTCTTGGATGTTGTTGCCTTTTCTTTGTCTTGTTTGGTTGATTGTTGATCCGATTATCGAATTGTGTCCTACGCAAGACTCTTGCTCTAACTATTTTCTTGGGTGCTATTTTTACTTGGTTTCTGATCCATTTCTGTGTTGAGCTATCTTTGTTGCCTTTTGTTTGTCTTCTTTTAGGCGATTGTTGATCAGTTATAAATTGTGGCCACGATTATTGGGTGCTAATTTGGTTGGTTCCGGTCCATTTCTGTGTTGAGCTATCTTTGTGTTGCCTTTTCTATCTTGTTTTCTAGGTGATTGCGTCTGGATTATATTGTAGCCACATTCTTGCTATTGGGCTATTTGCTAACTATTTTCTTGGTACTCTAGCGCTTTTTGGGTGCTACTTTTAGTTGGTTCTGATCCACTTCTGTTGAGCTATCTTTGTCTTCCTTCTTATTGCTTTTCTCAGGATATTAATAAGGGGTTTGTTTCTGGTGTTTCATACCACAGCTTCATTTATATATCATATGATTGGGATGGTGTTAATTATAGGCTCATTGACTTGATTGAGAATTTCACCATCTTTGTCTCCGTAATTTTCTTGTGGAGATTGTATCTTTGGATTGCTTTCTTTCTTGGAAATGGCTATTGATGAGATTACAAGATGGCTCACTCTCTTATGTTTATGTATTCTCATGTCAAGATGCATATATTGATGATATTTTTCTTGAATGAGACTCCCTATCCTTCAGCTCTTAGCAATTCTCTATATTCTTTAGATAAGATATTGATTAGGTTTGCAGGTAGTAAAGCTCACAAGAATATCAACAACTGGGTGCTACCTTCTCACAGGTGATTCTCTCTCCTTCTTTTGCTGGTCTGCTCCAGATTATCATGCATTCCTACATCCTCTAGAGCATCGGCTTTATTCTTATTTTACCTTATTATGTTAACCATCTTGTATCTTTTGATTGTTTTTATGCTTTCTTTTACTCTTGGATGTACTTAGATAGAGGATTTACTCCTTAGGCTGATTGTAGCTCTTTGAGCAATAGTTCTGAAGTTTATCCCCTTTTAAGGACCTTGTAACCCTCTTTTTGTGGCAATAAAATACCCCTACATGGGGCTTCCCTAAAAAAAAAAAACCCTAAAACTAACCCTAATCCCTAAATCTTAAACCTTAAAACATTACCACCTAAACCTACCAAACCATAAAACTGCAAACCCTACACATAAACCTACAACCTACAAACCATACAAACTACCCTAAACCCTAAATCCCACAAACTCCAACTAAACCTAAACCCTGGGAGTGACCACAGACCTACCACTACCTAAACTCTACCCTACATCAAACCCTAAACCACTGACCACTAAACCCTAAAAGCTAAACCTAAAACTAAAAAACTTAAAAATAAAATAAATAACTAATGTACCAAAATAAAATAAAATAAATAAAATATTGATTATAAACTAAAACATAAACTAAAACCTAAACATAAATAAAATTAAACTAAAATAATAAAAAAACCTAAATAAAAAACTAAACCTAAATGAAAATAAAATCTAAAATAAAATAAAATAAAAACTAAATAAAACTTAAACCTAAAATATAAATGTATAGTAAAACCTAAAATAAATAAAAAAAATAAAACCTAAACCCTAAACTAAAAACTAAACCTAAAATAAAAATAAAAAATAAACCTAAACCTAAAAAATAAAATAACTAAGCAAAATTAATAAAATAAAATAAAACCTAAACCAAAACTAAAAATAAAACCTAAAAATAAAAAATAAAACATAAAACTTAAACCTAAAAGAAAATAAAACCTAAATCTAAACATAAAAAATAAAAATAAAACCTAAACCTTAAAAATAAATATTAAACTAAACTTAAAATAAAAATATATAAACCTAAACTTAAAAAATAAACTAAAACAAAAAACTAAAATAAATAAATGAAACTAAAATAAAAAAATAAACTTAAATAAAACTAAAATAAAGTAAACTATAATAAATAAAATAAACTAAATAAATGGATAAACTAAATAAACTAACTGGTTTGGTTTATTTATATAACAAAACCCTAAAAACTGAGCTAAATAAACCATTAACAAACTAAAGACCAGAGCCCAAAACCACCAACCCTAAACCCTAAACTATACCACTCTAGGCCCTAACCCCAGGCCACAACCCTACCTAAGCCTACCAACCCTACCATGAGCCCTAAACCATAAAACCATAAACTCAACCTACCCCACCTGACCCTGGGCCAATTAAGGCCCTACCCTGAGCCTAAAACTACCACCAAAAACCACTGAGCCAAACTAAAACCACTGAGCCCACCTTAAATCCAAAAAGCCCAGACCCAAACCTAAAAAAAATAAAAGCCTAAATGAAACTAAATAAAAAAAAATAAAATAAATAAAAATAAAAAATAAAATAAAATAAAATAACATGGAAACATAAAACTAAACTTAAACCTAAAAAGATTAAATAAAAATAAAACTAAATTAAAATAAATAAATAAACCTAAACTAAAACTAAAATTGAAACTAAAATAAAATAAAAATAAATATAAATAAAATAAAATAAACCTAAAATAAAATAAAATAAAATAAAAAAATAAAACCTAAATAAAATAATAAATAAAAAAAATAAAAATAAACCAAACCCAAAAACTAAAAAATAAAATCAGATAAAACCTAAATAAACTAAAAATAAATAAAATAAATAAACTAAAATAAAATACCTAAACTAAACTAAATAAAACCTAAAAATAAACCAAAATAAAATTTAAAACCTAAACCTAAAAGAAGAAAATAAAACTAAACTTAAACCTAAAAAATAAAAATAAAACCTTTAAATTAAAACTAAACTAAAATATAAAAATAAACATTAACCTAAAATAAACTAAAATAAAACCTAAACTAAATAAATAAACTAAATAAAATAAAAATAAACATAAATAAAATAAAATAAATACCTACTGGTTTGGTGTTTTCTTACATAATAAACTTACCACATGCCTTAAACCACTAATCACCCCTAAACTCTTAACCCTAAAGTGACTACACCTTACCTACCTAAATCTAAACCTAATGACAACTGAAAACCATAAACCCTAAACCCTGACCAAACCCTAAACCTAAACTTTAGCCACAAACCCTGAGGCTGAGGCTGAGGCCACAATAATACAACCCACTGACACTAATAACCTTAAGGCTAAACCACTATCGTGACTACCTTAAATTACATACCCTAAAGAGCCACAAACCACTGGGCCACACAAACCTGAGCTAAAAAATCATGACCTAACCCTAACCACTGATCCCTCTCCACAGTGACTCTAAACCCCAACTCTCCCACTAGCTGATCTGGCTAAACACTACTGAGCCACGGACCCTACCTAAATACAAGATCCACCTAAAACTAAATAAAACTTAAATAAAATATAAAACCCTACTTAAATAAATAAAAATAGTAAATGAAAACTAAAACCTAAATCTACCCAAAATAAAATAAAATAAAAAATAATACTAAATTAAATAAACATAAAATAAATAAAATAACCAGAATAAAACCTAAATAAAATAAAAAATGTAAATTAAAAAATAAAATAAACAAAATAAAATAAAATAAAAAAATCAAATAAAATCCTTAACCAAAAAAATAAACCTAAAAAATTAAAAAATTAAACTAATCCTAAACTAAAAAAATCCGATAAAATAAAATAAACAAAATAAAATAAACCTTAACTAAACAAAATATACTATAAATAAATAAAACTTAAACCTAAACATAAAATAAACTAAACCTAAACTAAATAAAATAAAATAAACAAAAAATAAACCTAAACCTAAACTAAAAAATAAAACCTAAAAATAAATCTAAAATAAAAATTGAAAACCTAAACCTTCAAAATTAAAATAAAACCCTATACCTAAACCTAAAAATAAAAAATAAAACCTAAACCTAAAAATAATAAAATAAATTAAAAACCTAAACTAAAATCCAAACCTAAAAATAGAAACTAATCTAAAATAAAATTAATAAAAACTTAAACTAAACTAAAATAAAATAAAATAAACCTAAAAATAAAATGCATAAATAAAATAAAACATAAAATAAAATAAAATAAAATAAAATAAAAAAACTAAATAAAAACCTAAACCTAAAAATAAAACTTAAAAATAAATAAAATATAAAACTTAAACCTAAAAAGAAAATAAACCTAAAACTAAAATAAATAAAATAAAATAAACAACCTTAAAATATAAGTAAAACTCTAAACAAATACACTAATCCATAATCTAAACTAAATAAATTAAAATAAACTATAAATAAACCTAAACCTAAACTAAAAATAAAACCTAAAATAAACCTAAAATTAAAACCTAAAATAAACCTAAAAAAAAATAAAACCTAAACCTAAAAATAAAAGCTAAATTAAAATAAAATTTATAAAAACTTAAACTGAACTAAAAATTAAAATAAACCTAAAAATAAAATACATAAACAAAATAAAACCAAAACATAAATTAAAAATAAAATAAACCTAAAATAAATAAAACTAAATTAAAAGCTAAACCTAAAAAATAAACCTAAAAATAAAACCTAAAAATAAATAAAATATAAAACTTAAACCAGAAAAAAAATAAACGTAAACCAAAAATAAACAAAATAAAATAAACCCAAACCTAAAACTAAAATAAATAAAACCAAATCCTAAACCTAAAATACACTAAACCTATACTCTAAACTAAAATAAAATAAATAAACTAAACCTATAAACTAAAAAATAAAACCTAAAAATAAACCTAAAATAAAAAATATAAAAGCTAAACCTAAAAAATTTTAAAAAAAAACCTAAACTAAAACCTAAAAATAAAAATAAAACTTAAACCTAAAAAATAAAATAAAAATAAAACTAAAAAAAAAACATAAATAAAATAAAACCTAAAAAATAAACTACAATAAAACTAAACTAAAATAAATATAAACTAAGTCAAAATAAAGCTAAACCTAATTAAAATAAAATAAAAAAAATAAACAAATATATAATAAATAAACTAAATAAACTAAACTTATGGTTTACTTAATTTTAAGATAAACAAACCTAAATCCCAAACCCTAAAGATCTTAAAAACTAACCCACAAAATTAACCACAATCCTTAAAATATACAAATATAAACTAAATCCTGAGCCCTAAATAAAATCCACAAACCAAACCTAAAACCCTAAAACTAAACCTGACCTAAACCACTAACCTCCACTACCACCACTTAAACTCATAAACTACCAAAACTAAATTGGGAACTCCCTAGGCCACTGATCTTAAACCTGAGCCACTCATAAACTATCAAACTGGGCCAACCCCAACCATGGGCATAGTGGCTGACCCTGAGGCTGAAACAACTGGGCCACTCCAAACCTAAACAACCAAGGCCACAGGCCCTAGACCACTGGGCCCTGAGCCACAAGACCACTGCCACTGTAGTCATGGGCCCTCTCTGATCCTAAAGTAAAACTTAAGAGCCATAGCCACTAAAACTACCCTGAGCTAAGGCCACTGAGCCTAAACTGGCCACCACTAGGCTCTACTGATCCTACCATACCTTAAACCCAAACCTATACCACAACCCAAAACTCTCCCAAATCCTAAACTAAACCTAAATGTAAACATGAGCTAAATAAATGTAATAAAATAAATAAATAAATAAATAAAAACTTATACTAAAACTTTAACATAAACTTAAAAATAAAATAAAAAATAAAAAAATAAAACAAAAAAAATAAAAACCTAAACTAAACTAAAAAAATAAAATAAATTTAAGAATAAAAAACCTAAATAAAATAAAATAAAAATATAACTAAACTAAAATGAATAAAGAAAAACCTAAACTAAAGTAAATAAAATAAAATAAACCTAAGAATAAAAAACCTTAATAAAATAAAAACTAAATGTAAAATAAAAATAAAATAAACCTAAAATAAAATAAAATAAAAACAAAATAAAAAGCTAAACCTAAAAAATGAATAAATAATAAAACTCAAACCATTAACTAAAAAAAACCTAAACATAAAATAAAAATAAAATAAACAAAATAAAATAGACCTAAATCTAAACTAAAATAAATAAAACCTAAACCTAAACCAAAAATAAATTAAACCTAAACTAAAACCAAAATTAAATTTAAAATAAACCAAATGTAAACTAAAAAATAAAATCTAAACATAAACCAAAAATAAAAACCTAAAACCTAAACCTAAAAAAAGAAAATAAAAACCTAAACCTAAACTTAAAAATAAAAAATAAAACCTAAAGCAAAAAAGAAAATAAAAATAAAATTTAACTAAAAAATAAACTTAAACCTAAAAAATAAATAAAAATAAAAACTTAAACTAAAATAAATAAACCTAAAATAAATAAACTAAACTAATTAAAAATTATAAATAAACCTAAATAAAATAAAATAAAATAAACTCAAATAAATAAAAAATAAAAAAATAAACTAAATAAACTTAAACCTACCAGTTTACTTAATTTTTAAAAAATACTAAACATTAAATTCTAAACCCTAAACCATAAAACTAACCCTAAATCCTAAACCTACAACCCTAAACCTACAACCCTACCACTAAACCTACATAAACCCTACCACACCCAAACTAAATGCTAAACCCTAAACCTTAAAACATAAACCCTAAACCCTAAACCCTAAACCCAAAAACATATAACCATAAACCATAAACCCCAAACCCTAAACCCCAAACCCTAAACCCTAAACCCTAAACCCTAAACCAACCCTAAGCCATAAATCCTAAACTAACCCTAAACCTTAAGCCTTAAGAATAGGCAAAATCTTGATGGCAGGAACATCACCATCAACTACGCTCAATGTAGATCTAGCAATGGAGGCAAAGGAATAAGCCACGATTATCATAGTGGTGGCGGGGGATCTGAAAGTGACGGTCAGAGCAACGGTGGTTATGGAGGTAGGAGGAACGATGAAGGTTATAGTCGTGCTAGTGGCGGAGGGACAGATTAGGTTTATGATGGCGGATCTCACTACTCGAGAGGATGGGGTGGTTCTGATGGGAATTAAAGAAACTAAGGAATGACCGATCTGATCTGTAGCTTATGGAACTTTATCTTTACTATAGAGACAGTTCTACTTATCTAATGTTTTTGATTTGCTCTATGGGTGCTCTTTTTTCATTTATGTCATTGCTTGTCTCTTAGAAAACTTAGGATGCTACTTGGTTGATGAAATCGAAAAGAAGAAATGTTAAATCTGAATTTGTTCTCTATTAAAAAAAACCTTAAACCCTAAACCCTAAACTAAAACTTAAACTCTACACCTAAAAATAAAACCCTAAACCCTAAAAACCCTAAACCCTAAACACTAAACCATAAACTTAAAACCCTAAACCTAAAAGCCTAAACCCAAAACCCTAAACCTTAAACCTTAAACCCTAAAACTTACAACCCTAACCCCTAAAACCTACAACCCTAAACCCTAAACCCTAAACCCTAAACCCTGAACCTTAAAACCAAAAACCTAAACTAACCGTAAACCCTAAACCCTAAACCCTAAACTTTGAATAAAGATGTCATTAGGAGTAGATCTAAAGAATGACTTAATCCTAACATAGTTATGGTAACTAAAGATAATGTCTTTAAGAGACTTTCCCTTGACTATTAGAGATTTGAATACCCTAAACCCTAACCCTAACTCATATTATCATACCATATATCATACTATAATCTAACATCATATATTTGAGCATGTAGTGATGTATTTTGGGAAGTTATAAGATGTTTTGAAATGTTTTAGTATATTATGGTATTGTGCCCTATAGTTTATCTTAATATAAATCATAAAAATATTGATTTAATAAATCAGATGATGAAATTTGTTAAATTTCAAGTGGAAATTAAGTTGTAGTACCAAAGGTGTGCTATGCCACTTGTAGTCTAAAAAGTAAGATTTTATGTTCTAAATAAATATTATATGTTGTAGCATAGTATAACATCATATATCTTAATATATTTTTCTTCGCATTTTAAATTCTTTTAATATTATACAATCATGCAGTCTAGCCTACACTGGCATTATTTATAAAAATATTGATTTAGACTTTAAAATGGTAGAATTTGGCTAAATTCATAATCGGCAGAGCATGGCATCATAATATATTATTTCAATTTAAAATATGTAAGTGAGACGACTAAAAAAAATAGACTTTTATTGTTTAGAATAATTTTGTGATTTTTTATCTTAAGCAATCCCTTATGATGTGATATGCAATATAATATAATATAATATGTTATAGTGTATTATAATATAGGATGTCATAATAGTGTAGTATCATGCATTATAACATACTATTGTGTATTACTACTTATTGTTTAGCATATTTTAGTTTGTTATAGTATGATGTAGTAGAGTTTGTACTAGTATAATTCATAAAAATACTGATTTATAGGTTGAGATGATGGGATTTGGCCAAATTTAAGGTAAGTTTAGGGAACAACATTGGGGTTGTGCTACGGTGTGTCATTTAATCAAAATAATGAAATTTTGTATCCAAAATAAATGTTCATTTTTCAACCAAATTTTTTAAATTTTTTCTTAAAGTGATTCAATTTTAGGTGTAATGTAAGACAATATATTATATGAAAGCATATTAAAATATAATGAACATAACAGTATAACCTCACATATATATGAATGTGGTGATGTGTTACTAAATGTTATTGTAAATTTTAGTATGTTTTACTTTTGTTATAATAAGTTGGGTCAAAACTCACAAAAAATTTAATTTAAAGGTTGAGATGGAAGAATTTGCCAAATTTATGGTACACACCAAGAAGCAACACAAAAATTATGCTATTTTGTACCATTTCTAATAGGAAAAATAATAATTTTACATCCAAAATGAACATTATTCAGAAAATTTTGTTATTTGTTACTTTTAAGTGATTCTAATGAGGTGTAATGTTAGACAATATATTATATTATAGCAAATTATAATATAACATCATATATTATAATATAATATAATGTGTTAATTCACTCAATAATATGTTTAGCATGATATTGTATAGTTAGTTTGAGCTTGTGCCATCATAAATCATAAAATGTTGATTACAATGTTAAGATGATGTAATTTGAACAAATACATTATTAGGCTTTTCGTTGAAGTATTAAAGGTGTGCCTAAGAGAAGAAATAATATTTGATGAGAATTCCATGTCAAAGACATGGAGTGAGATCCCGTGGGCATTTGGACATGACATGTGAGGGGTCTATGTCGAGGGCATAGAAGAAGAAAATCTATTGGGGATAAGGTTTGAATTTGATTTGACTATATGATTTGTGGAAAGAAGATCCACTAGGGATAAGAATCTATAATCCACCTGGGATTACAATCGAAATGACTTTAATTTGTTTAGTTTTAATTTATGTGGAGGCATATCAGCTAGAGATATGGGCTCAAGTCTGTTGGGGATTGGGTATATGAACCTTCCACTAGGGAAGAAGGTTCAAGCTATCCACTGGCAATTGGGGTTTGAGTTTGATTCCATAGATTTGTTTAGGGATGTATCTGTTAGGAATAAGAGTTTAGTTAAATTTCTTTAATTTAAACTCTAGCAGGGGAGTTGGTTTAATTTGGCTCCACTAAGGAGGTTGGTTTTGAAATTGATTTATTTGCTTGACTTATTTACATAAGATTTGGGGCTCCACTAGGGAGAAGGGTGTGATTTAACTCCACTAGAGAAAATCAAATTGGGTTTTATTTAACTTGAGTTAATGTATGGACCCTATCGGTGTGTGATGAACCCTCTGAGAAGCGGCTATATCATCTTTGACCTACCTTAGGTTTACAAATTCAAAGGGATAGTCTGCCAACTGCGGGGTAGAGCTAGCTAACCAAAGAGGTTGCCTTTTGATGTGCAATGGCTATGCTAGGAAGAGGCATAGCATACTTACATCTTCCAAAGCAAGGAACAATCATTGTGGTGACTTGTTGGATGCAAAACAAATTGAACTTGACCTAGGGTGACTACTGAGTGAATGCCACTAGGGTCTTCTGTCAACTCAAATATAGTTAGAATTAATTTTATCTTCATTTCATGTGATTTGATATGATTTTTTTTTGTTTAGTTTGATTTCAAATTGATGGCATATCCACTAGGGAAGTGAGCTCGGTCAAATTTAATATATTTAATTTATGGACCATTTTGGTGTGCAATGGTCCCACTGAGAAGGGGTTATATCAGACTTGTCCTATCTCAAATTTGCAAATCCAGAGGGATAGCCTACTAGCCATGGGGTGGAGCTAGCGAACCAAAGGGGTTGGCTTTCAGTGTGCAATGGCTATGCTAGGAAGAAGGTCTAGTAGATGTACATCTTCTAAAATAGGGAAAAACCACTGGGGTGACCTGTTGGTAGCACAACAAAAAGAACCTGACTTAAGGGAGACTACTGAGTGAATGTTGATGGGGACTTATATCAACTTAAGAGTAGTCAGGTGATTCCTATAGGGAGTATTGTTGACACTACCCTAAAGATAGGATGTCTGCTTGGGAAAAGGTACTACTAATGGTGTCTTCCTAATCCACAAGTGAATATATATTTTGTTTATATCTTTGCATGGACCCTATTAGTGTGTGAGAGATCATATTGAGAAGGGGATATGTCAGCATTGACCTATCTCAGATTTACTAGACCAAGGGAGAATCTGCACATCCACAGGATGAATTCTCTAACCACAGGGATAGTTATTAGGAAAGGGGAACTGTCTAATCTAATAGTAACCCACATAGTGTCTAAACAGGGTCGCAAAAGATATGATCCAAATATAGTGCCCACAGGGGAGGTACTGTTAGGGGCATCATTCTAAGCCCTGAAAAAGAAAGCTTATAGGTGTAAGATGGCCAACTCAAGGATAAAGTGTAGCAGACTTACATCTACCATGAGTGGCATATTCTACGGTGTGAGAACTAACCAAACAAAGGTGTATCCATCAACATGAGTGGCGTATCCATCAGTATAGCGAGAACCAACCAACCCAAGGTGCCCGTTGGTGTGCAATGATCAATCTGAAAAGAATCATGTAGGCTTATAACTTTCCAAGTGGAACTGAACATCAGGATAGCCTAATATCAATGGGATAGATGCTATCTGACCTAGAGCGACTACTAAGCAGGGAGCCCCGAGGAAGGACTAGACCAAAACTTGAAGTAGTCAGGAGGGAAGGAGCCACTAGGGGACCTATCCTAAACCTTAAATATACTCAACCCAATTAGTGCACGAAGGCTAATCCATGAAGAAAGTGAAGCAAACTCACATCCTCTTAAACGAAGTCTACATGAGGTAGCTTACTAGCCATGCAGTAAGGCCTACTAAACTAACAAGGTATTTATCGGTGTGTAGTGGCCAAGTAAAGAAGAAAAGTGTAGTAGACTTACATCCTCCAAAGCAAGCAGACCACTAGGGTGTCACACTAGCAGGGTAACTAGTCAGCTCGACCTAGAGCATCTACTGAGTGAGTCTCACTGGGGGCATTATCTTATCTTAGAGTAGCCTGAGACAAATGATATGTGTTTATTTTATATTTTTTGTGTAGTTTATATTTGTGTTATGTCGATGAAGGTTAGAACACCACTCGAGTTCCTTACACCTACCCTAAACACATCGTGGCATATTCACAAATAAGAATACTTTCAATATGGAAGAGATTGAATTCAAAATGAAATATTCATTGATGACAATTATTTTCAAACATGATTTATAATATTTCTTTAAGTAGAGCCCATTGATTGGAAGCATTGGGTGCTCTCCCTTATGCTTAATAAGATGATAAGATGCTCTTTTGTAAGCCTTCTCTATGGCAAAAGGACCTTCCCAAGTGGGTTCAAACTTGCCTCCCATCTTACAATGGGCAACAATCGGTCTCCTTAGATCTAAAATAAGCTCTCCTACTTGAAAAGCTCTAAAATGGACCAACTTGTTATGAGCTTGAATCATTTTATCTTTGTACAACTCGAGGTTTTGGCATGCCAGTGTCTCTCCTCCAAACCTTCATGCACTTCTAATCGCAACTTTTACATTCTACTCTATGATCTTGCTACCCACTATCCTTAGTGGTGGGAGTTGGACTAATGGTAAAATAGCTTGGACCCATACACTAAGGAGAAAGTAGATTGAGTTGTAGTTCTATATGTGGTGTGGTAGGCCCACAAGGCTTCTAACTACTCATACCTGTCCTTATTATTGCGAGTGTCTTCTTGATTATTTGACTGAGAGTTTTATTGAAGGCTTCTGCTAAGCCATTTACCCTCAAATAGTTGATGGTAGAATATCTTCAATATATTCTGTGTCTCCGGGCAAAGTTATTGATCTTGGTGCTCTTGAATGCAGTACCATTATCAGATATAATTTATCGAGGCACTCCAAACCTATATACAATATCATTCTTAAAAAACTAGAGCACATGCTAAGTTCTGACCCCTCTAAGTGGAATCACCTTTGCCAATTTGTAAAAGTAGTTAGCAATAGCTAAGATGAACTGATGACCCTTGGAAGAAAAAGGATCAATCGGACCCACTATGTCGATACAGCAACACTTGAATGGCCATGAGGCGAATGTAGGTTGTAGAATGTTGGATGGTTTGTGTAGGACCACACCTTGTATTGGACATTGGTGGCATCACCCAGCCATATCAATGAAATCTTTTATCATCGATGACCAGTAGTATCCTAGTTTCTTGAACTTGGCTTTCATCTTTGGACCAAATTGGTTGGCTCTACATAGTCTTGAATGTACCTCAGTAATGATCTTAAGAGCTTTGTGCTTATTTAAACAATGTAACCACATATGATCAAAATTCCATCGGCACAAAGCACCATCCACAAGAGTGTAAGAAAGTGCTCTCTACTTAATCTGATAGGCTTAGGACTTGTCTTGAGGTAGTTTGCCTTTATTTAGGTAATCCATGAATAGTTGTCTCCAATCTAACTCCTCATCCTTTTTTGCAATGGAAACCTCCCCTTTAAGAGAGTACTTCTTGATGAGTTCAGTATCAATAATGGATAAGACTTGTCTATTTTGAACCTCTATTGATATGGACTCATCCTCCAGACATGCCAACTCCTTGGCAAGCTTGGCTAAACCATACGCTATGATGTTCTCTCCTGGATGAATCTTATAAATGGTAACCTCTTGGATTTGGGCCAACATCTCCATGTTGTACTTATGGTAGTGATGGATCTTGGGCTTTATAACCTTATAGGACCCAGTGATTTGGTTAATAACTTTCTGAGAATCCCCAAAGATGTTGATGTTCTGGATGCTTAGAGTAACAAATAACTCTAGACCGTCAATCAGAGCTTCATATTTAGCTTTGTCATTGGTATAAGGATTGGATAGATGATATGATAATCTCATCATATCACAGTCCAGAGTTAAGAGGGTTTGGTCCTGGGTCTTTTTTTCTATGTATTCCTACCCCTACCTTTCCTCAAATAGTAGATTATGATTCTTCTCCTCATTGAGAAGAAGCTGCACCATCATGGTAAATCTCCCAGTAGTGAATGCTAGTATCCCTTAAGTTCATGATTTATTCATCAGGGAGATCGTCACTAAGCAGAGAGTCAGCAGGAAGTGGGTGTGCTTCTAAGAAATTTGCTAGCTCTTATCCATTCACTGCACGGAGGGGTAAGAAGATAATGTCAAACTGTAAGAGGATCATAAACTATCACGCCAACCATTTGGATAGCGTTGACCATGTCATGAGATACTATAGTGGATTTATCACAGAGATTAAGTTCACCTTGTGAGAAAGCATGTAGTGCTAAAGCTTTTGGGATACAAACATTAAAGCGAGGCAATGCATCTCAATGGGTGGATAATTAGCCTCAGCATGGATTAGATGATGACTAAGGTTGTAGAGTACATTTTCCTCTTCTTTGTCATTGGCTTGGGACAACAAAGCACCAAGGGAGTCTTCTAATGTAGCAGTGTAAAGTATGGGCGGCTTGCCCTGGATATGGGCTACTAGAATCGGCAACATCATTAGGTAATGTTTGATGTCTTCTAAGGCATGCTCATACTTATCATCCCGCTTGAATTGGGCATCCTTTTTGACAAGTGTTGAGAATGGATGACATTTTCCTGATAAGTTGGATATGAAGCATCTTAAATATGCCAATCATGCTTGGAATGATCTTAATTGAGTTAAACTTTTAGGGGGTGGCATTTTTAATATTATCTTGATCTTCTCCAGATCGATTTTGATTCCATGGTGTCAAACAACAAAACTAAGAAATTTTTCTAAAGCTATTCCAAATGCAAACTACAAGAGATTCATTTTGAAGTTAAATTATCTTAAATGTTTGAAAACTACTCTGAAGTCAAAGAGATGGTCTTTCGTTTCTCTACTTTTGACAATGAAATCATCGACATTGCACTCGACTTAATGATGTATGAGTTCATCAAAGATTCGATTCATTGCCCACTGGTACATAGCACTGTCATTTTTAAGGCTAAAAATCATGATGTTATAGTAATAGATTCCGATCAAGGTTCTAAAAGTAGTGTTTCTTTCATCTTCAAGTGCCATATTTATTTGGTTATATCTAAATGAGCCATCCATGAAGGAGAATACTGCATGAGATGAGGCAATTTCCACCATCAGCTCTAGGATTCATAGTGGAAATTCATCTTTTCAACATGCCTTATTTAAATCCCAAAAATTAATGCATTGTGAATTTAGACATTCTTTTTCTTAACTAGGACGATGCTGGCTAACCAGGTAGGGTATTTTTCTTCTCAAATGAAGCCATCATCGATCAGTTTCTTGACTTCATAAATGACCTATTGTTCTATGTCTAATCGCATGTGTCTAGAGCTTTCTTGATAGGGTTAGTAGGCTATTATTGCTGGTTATGGACATATGTCAAGAGCCAATCCATTCATCTCTTCATAACTCCATGCGAAGTAGCCCTTAAACTCTGTCAATAGCCTAACTAAGTCATTGGTTTCAATTTCATTCAATAAAGAACTGATGTATGTCAGGCATGGATCTTCTTGAGTTCCTAAGTTGATTTTCTTGAGCTCATCGATGGTTGACTTGATCTCTTCTTTGAACTCTAGTGGTGCTTCTTTGAATTCAAAATCATCTAGATCATCTGAAGTTTCTAAGCACAGCTCCTCATATGAGTTAATATGATTTGAAAAGAACCTATCGATTCAAAATGATTGGTAATGACTAGCATGTCGTTATCATCTGGACCCACTATCAATCCTAGTCACGGTCTTGATTGAGAGCTTTATATTTATACTTCCATATTCTTTAGTAGCGACTATGCTTTGACCAAGTATGTGGGATTAACCCTTTCTTTGCTAAATTATGAACACAAAGCAAGTACCAATCAAAAGGTAATTCAATTAAATCTTTTATATGAATCATCCTCAAGTTCTACATCAACTTCTTGGAGGATGATGATCCCAGAACCTAGTCTTCACACTTGTAGATGACTTAAAAGCTTAACCTCCAAGCCCTTAGCTTTTTGAGAGGAAACTGGGGTCAGAGATAAAGTTCTCAACTGATAAATAACTATTTCACATATAGACTTGGATACACTTATGCTTTGCTTTGGAACGGTCTTCATCATTTTCGGCTCAAGTGTTACCTCCAAGGGAATCTACTACTAAGAAGAGGTGGCTGGTGTGCTAACCATATAAGACTCACCCTATGAACTAGATTTTAAGTCTATATGGATAGCAGGTTTACTCTTGGTAACTGGGACTTACCTTTTATTGGGTGGCCAATAAAGAGGTTTTGCACCCCTAGGACTGCATCTAAATTTGCCTTTTCATCTACTTGGTGGAGGTTAGGTCATCCTACCCAATGTTCGAATGGAGTAATAAACTGTGGGTGGAATCTAATGTAAGGCTCCACTTCCTCCTCCAAGTCTATTTCCGCTACCTTATATTTTCTTTTTCATTATCTCTTTTAATCTCTATTTCTTTTTCTCTTCTTTTATCATTTTCTTTTTCTTTTATTTTTAAACTTTGGCCAAGTTCACGAGAATAGACTTGCTGATTTTGAGGGAGGTAGTAAGATGCATCCTCATATTATAAATGAGCTAAATGAGATCGCTTTTAACAGATGACGATCCCTCTCTAAACTTCATACATTGATGTAGAAGGAATGGAACTATGTTGTTCTCATGTATCATGGTCTCTCAAGAAAAGCATTGAAAGATATATCAAGTATATAATATGAAACATGGCAGTCTTCCAATCATCTATCTCTAAGGGCAACACTATAGAGCTAGGCCATTGACCTCACTTTTGGAGTCATTCAATCTTCCCATCTTAGACTTAGGAGTCTTCTAGGCAGAAAGACTTCTCATAAGACACTTCTAATAATTTGGTAAACACTTAACCTAAGCCTAAGGACTTAGAAGGGTTAACCATAGGATTAGGTTATGCCTTAGAGATTAGGATAATTCACCTACCCTACAATCCAAATCCAATCCATGTTCACCTTCTAAAATGAAACCACAAGTTCAATTCAAACATCAAATTAAAATCTGAATACAGACCCAAATTTCAAAAATAAATGATTCAAGCCCATGATCAAATCCAAACTTGAAACCCTTTCTAAGCAATATGACCTATCCCATGGACTTAGCTAAATCTTAATCCAAATCAATCTAAAACCAATTGATTTTCTCATAATCAGTTTATATCTTCAATCATCTTCCTAAATATATATCAAATCTACATTCAAATGATCAAAACTAAATCAAACTATATCAAATTAAATCAAAATCTTTCCTATCCCATGGACATAGCCAAATCTTAATCTAAATCAAGTCAAACTCAATTGATTTTCACACAAATCAATCATATTTTCAATAATCTTCACAAATTGAAATGAAAAATATATATTTAAATCATCAAAACTAAATCAAACCAAATAAAAATCCAAACCAAAGCCACATGACCTAACTTTATGGACTTATCCAAATTCCTTCATTCCAAAACCCAAATTCAATTGATTTTCTCATGAATCAATCATACCTTCAATCAAATTCACAAATATAAATTAAATCTACAATCATCAAGCAAAACCAAAATCAACCCAAGTCAAACCCAACTTAACCCTTTTGACTTGAAATGTTCAAACGATCCAAAACCCATTTGAACCCAAGCTAATTAAAATTGAATATATAAATCAATCTCAAATCCATATATAAACTCAACTAATTCAAACTCAACCAAAAATTAAGCCAACTAAACCCAATTGGCCCACTTGACCAAAAGTAGCCAATTTGACCTATTTGAGCCAAGTTTTAATCCTACCCAAATTGGATTAAACCATGCCGATCAAAATCTCCCATCATGATTGTTGATCACCCTAGGTTGATTAATTGTCACAAATTGGGTCAAACCAAGTCAACTTGGTCATTTGACCAAGTTAACCCCTTAACCCATATGAACCCAAACTAGCCAAATTGCAAGCTAAGCCAAATCCCTTGAAACCAATGATTCATACCAAATTAAAATCAATATTTGAATGGGACTTTACCTTCAATTGAGTCAAACCAAACCCATTTGTCCCTCTTGACCCAAGTTGACCCAAATTGACCTATAAGACCAAATTATGTCAATTCAAAATATAAACCAAATTGATTGCAACCAATGACTCAAGTTCATTCCAAATTAATTGTTGAACTTGACCAAAGCTATGATTGGACCCAATTGAACCCAATTGACCTACATAGCCCAAATTGACCTAAAGGTTCAAGTTGGCCAATATCAAAACCAAATCCAAATTAATTGAAACCAAAGCCTACAATCATCTTCAATTGGTCAACTAAACACAAGCTAATTTGGCCAATTTGATCAAATTGGTCAACATAACCCATTTGACCAAAATGAATTCAGATGAGCCAAAATCAAATCTAAGCCAAACTAAACCAAAACAATTGAACCAATACATCCCAAATAATCATATGAACTTTTCCCAACCCTTGGTTTGACCTAATTTGACTAATTTGTCAACTTGACCAACCTAACCTAATTTGACCAAAATGAGTCAAATTGAGGCAAACCTAACCAAATCAACTCCAATTGACTTGAAATTTTGGCTAACCCACTTTTGGATCATTTCAAATCAACCCAAATCAAATCCAATTCTAAATGATCCTTCTACCCTTGGGTCGAGCACATCACATGAGACAAATCACCCATGTAGGTGGTCATTTCCATTCCTTGGCCCATTGGTACTCTTCCAATGGTCCACCTAGGCACATAGGACACTGTCCAACCTGACCCAAGGGGTGGTTGGGTTGGCCATGACTCATAGGAGGTGAAATCACCAAGCCCTACCTATTGGAGCATTTGAAACCCATAGGACACCCATGATTCCTCTTTGGCAACCACCTCCACACCTTCAACCAACCCAACTCACCTCCTCCTGATACGAGATGGTGGGATGGCCACTGATCCCACCATCGATCAAGATGAAGGGGTATCACCCCTCGTTTCCACTCAAACACACATAATTCCTCAGCCCTAGCTACCTAAGATGACCCATTCCCTAAGTTCCTAAGCTTGTTCCTCGATCAAAAAATTTCATTCCCATCCATTTGAAAATAGGATGCTCCGATTTTTGACCTAACATCTCCATTTCTCCATCAAACTCAAATTAACTTTGAACGCACCTTCCCTACGCCTCGTTGAGCAAGAACAAATCATCTCCCAAGCTTCTCG
Source organism: Cymbidium sinense (assembly GCA_021442155.1). Lineage (NCBI taxonomy): Eukaryota > Viridiplantae > Streptophyta > Magnoliopsida > Asparagales > Orchidaceae > Cymbidium > Cymbidium sinense. The sequence continues at coordinate 155,358,493 of CM038222.1, read as the reverse complement.
AGCATTGGAGGGGGACTTCGATCAAAGTTGAGCTCCAAATCATCAGTTCATGGCCTTTCAAGTGAACTTTGAGGAATTGATCCAATTGCTACACAATAGGGCTTCGTCTCAATTAGATGAAGCTTCCTCAATCATTCCAGCCTCCGACCTTGAGCTCCGGCGAGGTATGCTTCCAAAATTAATCCTTACGCAAAAAAATGGGTTGGAGCTTTTTGAAGAAAACTTTCATCTCGTGTGATCTTGACCATTGGAACCCCTCTGATTGATGTCATGAAGATGTGGGATCCTTTTGGAGTTGATCCAAGCTTGGGTAAGATTAGATCAAATGAGTAATGGTGGACGGACTCCTCTCTCCCTCACTCATGTGATGTTAGATCGCGCACTGTCTGTTCCACCTGATCAGAATAGACGGTCGTGATTAGATCCGCTAGATTGATCTAATTTAATCCTATTAAGCTGTGGAATTAATCATAGCCGTCTGATCTTAGATCGGATGACAAACAAGAAAGCGCATCCACCGCCGCCATGTAAGTGATGAGTCGGATAAGTTTAAGTAGCCAATCCCGAGGCACCACATGATGCCAACAGGATTAGGCTTAATTAATCATTTTTTATGGCTGAAACTTCTAAAAATCATAGAACATCATAGATAAATAAAAAATGCAAATAAATACTCATTTTAATGGTATTTTAGAAGATATTTAATTAAAAATAATCTTAACTAATTTTGACTAGTAATTAAAGTTGAATTGCAAAATTAATTAGCTTAATTACTCCTTAATTACTTGAGAAATTAATCCCAAATTTTATGGGTTATTTTAAAGGGATGACCTCTGCCACCCATAATGTTTTTAGGATTTATTGCTCAATTAATTAGTAAAATTGACAAATTAAACCATAAGTACTCTTTTAAGTTAATTAATGATTAATTAATCCAATGAATAGTAATAAATTGGTTAATTAAGCTTATTAATCATTGTTCAACAGTAATTGAACAAAGGAATAGGTATGGGACCTCTTTCCATAAGTTCATTTCACCCTTTTTTAAAATGAAATTAATTAAAATTTAACTAATTAATTAAATCACTTAATCAAATTGAAATCATAATCACATCAAACCTTAATTAATTAAATCATGGGGTAGATCTTTAGGTGTTTAATAACCTAAAGGAGTTTAATGAAATTATGGTTAGTCCACATGTGTGGGAAAACCATAAGAGTAATTAATTAAGTCCCTTAACCTAATTAATTGTTAATCATGAGCAAATTGCATTAAGCCCCTTTTATTTCTTAGGATCATTGCAAGTTTATTTTCCATGCATATCATGTTGGCTCACAATTATTTAGTTAATCACTTTAAGGTGACATAAGTAAGGGTAATTAATTCTTCCAATTAAGAGTTCAACTTAATTAACCCATAAAATAAACTTAATTTCATTTATGTAAATTAAATCAAATCACTAATGTGGGAATGGGTTTAAAACAAGAAATGATGAATTCTCTTCTCCTTTTTAAATCAAATCAAATCCAAAACTTAATTAATAAAGAAGCTTTGTTTTCTTTAAATAATATTATTTGATTTGATTGTCCTTAAAAACTAGTTTGGTTGAGTCAATCACATGCTTATATTTGATTGTCCTCTTTCCAATCATGTTAAATTTGGTTTGTCATTTTAATTCATGCATCCATCTTTTCCAAATCAAGTAAGATAAAATGGATTTCCTTTATGTAAGCTTGCATGTGTAAATATAATTTAATATATGCGTGGCTATTATCACTATTAATTCCAAATATGTTTTTCAAAAGCTTATAAATGAATAATAATATGTGTTATGATGTTAGTTATAAATACATAAGAAATGCATGTGCTTATAGCTTAAGTGTATGAATGTTGAGTTCTCTTTCCTCTATTCATGTGTTGATTTATATAAGATTGAACGGTAATGGTATATAGTAAGGACATCCCGGGAACACGAAGCCTTAGCTAGCCCCAACGAGGTCATCTGATTACCTCACTTCCTTGGTTTGTTACTTGCTTGATCAAATCGAAAAGAAGAAATTTTGAATATGAATTTGTTCTCTATTAAAAAAAACCAAAAACCCTAAACCCTAAACTAAAAGCTGAACCCTAAACCAATAACCTAAATTCTAAACCCTAAACCCTAAACACTAAACCCTAAACCATAAACCCTAAAAACCTAAAAAAAAAACTTAAACTAAATAAAGCATAAAAATAAAATAAATAAAAACTTAAACCTATATAAAATAAATAAAATAAAATAAAATAAAAAACCAAAACTAAAACCTAAACATAAACCTAAACCTAAAAATAAAATAAAATACAAAATAAAATAAAATAAATAAATACCTAAACCAAACTAAAAAATAAAATAAACCTAAAAATAAAAATGCTAAATAAAATAAAAACTAAATATAAAATAAAAATAGAGTAAACCAAAAAATAAAATAAAATAAAAACTAAATAAAAACCTAAACCTCAAAAAAAATAAAATAATCCTAGACCCTAAACTTAAAAAAAAAACCTAAACCTAAAATAAACAAAATAATATAAACATAAACCTAAACTAAAATAAATAAAACCTAAACCTAAACCTAAACCTTAAACTAAATAAAATAAAATAAACTAAAATTACACTTAAACCTAAATTAAAAATAAAAAACTTAAAATAAACCTAAAATAAAAACCTAAAACCTAAACCAACAAAAATAAAATAAATATCTAAACCTAAACCTAAGAATAAGAAACAAAACCTAAACTTAAAAAATAAAATAAAAATAAAACTAACCTAAAAAATAAACCTAAACGTAAACCTAAACCTAAAAAATAAAAAAAAATAAAAAACCTAAACTAAAATAAGAAAAACCTAAAATAAATAAACAAAACTAAATAAAAATAAAAAATAAACCTAAATAAAGATAAAAAATAAAATAAACTAAAATATATAAAAAATAATCAAAATAAACCAAATAAGAAACTAGATTTATTAATTTAAAAAAAAAATCAAACCCTAAATAAACCTAACCCAAAATCCTAAATAAACCCTAAACCAACCCTAAACAACCTAAACCTTAACCTAAACCCCAACCCAAAACCCTAAAAAATACTAAACCCTAAACCCTAAATTGTAAACCCTAAACCCTAAACTAACCCTAAACCCCAAACTATAAACCCTAAAAACCCTAAACCCTAAAGCCTACATCCTAAACCCTATAATCTAAACCTTAAACTAACCTAAACCCTAAGCTAACCCTAAACCCTAAACCCTAAAGCCTAAGCACTAAACCCTAAACCCTAAATCCTAAACCCTAAACCCTAAACACTAAACCCTAAACCTTAAACCCTAAACCCTAAACCCTAAACCCTAAATGCTTAAAAACATAAACCTAAACCTAAATAAAATAAAATAAAAAATAAAATAAAACCTAAACTAAAACCTAAGCCTAAAAAAATAAACTAATAAAAATAAACAAAAACAAAATAAATAAAACCTAAATTAAACTAAAATTTAAAATAAACCTAAGAATAAACGTCCTAAATATATTAAAAATGAAACATAAAATAAAAATAAAATAAACCCAAAATAAAATAAAATAAAAACCTAAACCTAAAAAATAAACTTTAAAATAAAATGTAAAAATAAATAAATAATAAAACCTAAATCCTAAAGTAAAAAAAAATCTAAACCTAAAATAAATAAAATAAAATAAACCTATACCTAAACTAAAATAAACTAAGCTAAAATAAATAAAACATACACCTAAACTTAAACCTAAAGTAAAAGTAAATAAAATAAAATAAAATAAAAATAAACCTAAACCTAAACTAAAAAAAATAAAACCTAAAATAAACCTAAAATAAAACTTGAAACCTAACCTAAAAAAAAACTAAAAAATAAACCTAAACCTAAAAAAATAAAATAAAAATAAAACCTATTTAAAAAATAAACCTAAACCTAAACAAAAACCTAAAAAATAAACTAAAATAAAAAACCTAAACTAAAATAAATAAACCTAAAATAAATAAAATAAACTAAATAAAAATAAAAAATTAACCTAAATAAAAATAAAAATAAAGTAAACTATATAAACATAACCTACAAGTTTACTTAATATTTTATTGTTTTTAAGAAAAAAAACCCCTAAACCCTAAACCATAAACTTGCAATAGTAAACCTACAACCTTAAACCCTAAACTTTAACCCTAAACCCTAAACCCTCAGCCTAAACTCTAAACCCTAAAAGCATAAACCCTAAAACCTTAAAACCCTAAACCCTAAATCCTAAACCCTAACCCTAAACCCTAAACCCTAATCCCTAAGCCTTTACTCTAAACCCTAAAAGCATAAACCCTAAAACCTTAAAACCCTAAACCCTAAACCCTAAATTGTAAACCCTAACCCTAAACCCTAAACCTTATACCCCAAATCCTAAACCTTAACCTAAAGTAACCAAATAAATTAAAAAATAAATCTAAACTCTAAAACCTAATAAACCTAAACCTAAACCTAATAAGAACCTTGATGACGGAACATCACCAATCAGCTCATTCTAGATCCAAATGATGGAGGTAATGGCGAGGCAAAATATCAATGGTGGGGATAAACCTGTGGATATGGAGGTGGTGGTCTAAAGGTGGTAAGAGATGAGATATGAATCCCACTAATAGGTGGTTCTACTAAACTAAAACTAATGGCGATCCAACTTACTTATGGAACTGTCTATAAGAGAGATAGTTCTAGTTTTTTCATTTGCTATATGCATGTTCATTTTTAATTTATGTCATTGCTTGTGTCTTAGAAAACTTAGTGTGTTACTTGCATGATGACATCAAAAAGAAAAAATATTGAATCTTAATTTTTCCCTAAATAAAACATAAACCCTAAACCTAAAACCTAAACCCTAAATCCTAAACCCTAAATTCTAAAACCCTAAACCCTAAACCCTAAACCCTAAACCCTAAACCCTAAACCCTAAAACCCTAAACCCTAAACCCTAAATCCTAAACCCTAAACCTAAACCTAAACCCTAAACCCTAATCCCTAAACTCTCAACTAACCCTAAACCCTAAACCCTAAACTCTAAACCCTAAAAAGCTAAAAACCTAAACCTAAACTAAATAAAACCAAAAAAATAAATAAATAAATAAAACTTAAACTAAAATAAATATATAATATAATATAAAACTTGAATTAAAACCTAAACTTAAAAAGAAAATAAAATAAAAAATAAAAACTAAACTAAAATAAAATAAATAAAAACCTAAACTAAACTAAAAAAATAAAAAACACAAGTATTATAAAAACTAAAACTAAAATAAAAATAAAATAAACTTAAAATAAAATAAAATAAAATAACCTAAAAACCTTAACATAAAAATAAACCTAAGAATAAATATAGAATAAAACTTAAACCCTAAACTAAAAAAAAAAACCTAAACCTAAAATAAAAATTAAATTAACCTAAACCTAGCTAAAATAAACTAAACTAAAATAAGTAAAACCTAAACCTAATCCTAAAATAAACTAAACCTAAACCTAAACCTAAACCTAAACCTAAACCCTAAATAAAATAAAATAAACCAAAAATTAACCTAAAACTAAACAAAAAAATAAAACAAAAAAATAAACCTAAAATAAAAACCTAAAACCTAAACCTAAAAAAATAAAATAAAAACCTAAACCTAAAAATAAAAAAAATAAAACCTAAACAAAAAAAAGGTAAAACTAAAATGAAAAAAAAACTTAAACCTAAACTAAACCTAAAAAATTAACTAAAATAAAATAACCTAAGCTAAATAAACTAAATAAACCTTAACCTACCAGTTTAATTTATTTAAAAATAATAATAAAATCAAATAAAATTAAATTAAAATACCTTAACCTTAAACCCTAAACGTTGAACCCTAAACCTTGAACTCTAAACCTATAACCCTAAACCCTAAATCCAAAAAAAATTAAAACCCTAAACCCTAAAAAATAAACTAACTCTAAACCCTAAGCTAACCCTAAACTCTAAACCCTAAACCCTAAACCCTAAAACCTACAACCCTAAACCTAACACCCTAAACCCCAAACCCTAAACACTAAACTTTAAAACCTAAAAACTTAAAAACCTAAACCTGAACTAAATAAAACCTAAAAATACTAAAACCCTAAACCTAAATAAATTAAAAAAAATAAAAAATAAAAACCCAAATAAAAACCTAAACATAAACCTAAACCTAAGCCTAAACCTAAATGTAAAAATAAAATAAAATAAAAAATATAAACTAAATTAAAATAAAATAAACAAAAGTCTAAATTAAATTAAAAAATAAAATAAACCAAAAATAAAAACTAAATAAAATAAAACTAAATGTAAACTAAAAAATAAAATAAACCTAAAATAAAATAAAATAAAGACCTAAACTGAATAAATAAACATAAAAATAAAACCTAAAAAAATAAAAATTAAAACCTAAACACTAAAATAAAAAAAGCATAAACCTAAAATAAACAAAATAAAATAAACATAAATCGAAACTAAAATAAATAAAACAAAACCTAAACCTAAAATAAGCTAAACCTAAACCCTAAATGAAATAAAATAAAATAAAATAAAAATAAACCTAAACCTAAAATAAAAAATAAGCATAAAACCTAAAACCTAAACATAAAAAAATAAAATAAAAATCTAAACCTAAGCCTAAAAAAAGAAAATAAAATTGAAACTTAAAAAATAAAGTAAAATAATAAAACTAAACTAAGAAATAAACATAAACATAAAGCTAAACCTAAAAAAATAAGCTAAAATAAAAAACCTAAACTAAAACAAATAAACCTAAAATAACTAAACTAAGCTAAATAAAAATAAAAAATAAACCTTAAAAAAAGAAATGCAATAAAATAAAATAAAATAAATAAAAAATAAACTAAATAAACCTAAACCTACCAGTTTACTTAATTTTTTAAAAAAAAAACCCTGAACTCTAAACCCTAAACACTAAACCCTAAATCCTAAACCTAAACCTACAACCCTAAACCCTCAACCTATAACCCTAAACCTACAACCCTAAACCCTAAACCCTAAACCCTAAAAAAGCATAAACCCTAAACCCTAAACCTTAAACAAACCCTATATCCTAAACCCTAAACCCTAAAACACTAAACCCTAAACCCTAAACCCTAAAACCATAACCTTAAACCCTAAACCCTAAACCCTAAAGCCTAAACCCTAAAACCCAAACCCTAAACCCTAATCCCTAAATGCTCAACTAACCCTAAACCCTAAACCCTAAAAAGCTAAAAGCCTAAACCTAAACTAAATAAAACCTAAAAATAAAATAAATAAATAAAACTTAAACTAAAATAAAATAATATAAAACTTAAATTAAAACTTGAACTTAAAACTAAACTTAAAAATAAAATAAAATAAAAAATAAAAACTAAACTAAAATAAAATAAATAAAAACCTAAATTAAACTAAAAAAATAAAAAACATAAATATTATAAAAACTAAAACTAAAAAAAAATAAAATAAACCTAAATAAAATAAAATAAAATTACACAAAAACCTTAACATAAAAATAAACCTAAGAATAAATAAAGAATAAAACTTAAACCCTAAACTAAAAAAAAACCTAAACCTAAAATAAAAATTAAATTAACCTAAACCTAACTAAAATAAACTAAACTAAAATAAGTAAAACCTAAACCTAATCCTAAAATAAACTAAACCTAAACCTAAACCTAAATCAAAACCCTAAATAAAATAAAATAAACCAAAAATAAACTTAAAACTAAACAAAAAATAAAACCTAAAAATAAACCTAAAATAAAAATGTAGAACCTAAACCTAAAAAAATAAAATAAAAACCTAAACCTAAAAAAAATAAAAAATAAAACCTAAACAAAAAAAAAGGTAAAGCTAAAATGAAAAAAAAAACTTAAACCTAAACGTAAACCTAAAAACTTAACTAAAATAAAATAACCTAAGCGAAATAAACAAAATAAACCTTAACCTACCAGTTTAATTTATTTAAAAATAATAATAATATCAAATAAAATTAAATTAAAAAACCCTAACCTTAAACACTAAACCCTGACCTCTAAACCTATAACCCTAAACCCTAAATCCAAGAAAATTAAAACACTTAACCCTAAATAATAAACTAACTCTAAACCCTAAGCTAACCCTAAACCCTAAACCCTAAAACCTACAACCTTAAACCTAACACCCAAAACCCCAAACCCTAAACACTAAACCTAAAACCCTAAAAACTTAAAAACCTAAACCTAAACTAAATAAAACCTAAAAATACTAAAAACCTAAACCTAAATAAATTAAAAATAAAAAATAAAATCCAAAACAAAAAACCTAAACATAAACCTAAACCTAAACTAAATGTAAAAAATAAAATAAAATAAAATAAAACTAAACTAAAATAAAATAAATAAAAGGCTAAATTAAATTAAAAAATAAAATAAACCAAAAAAAATAGAAACCTAAATAAAATAAAAACTAAATATAAAATAGAAATAAAATAAACCTAAAATAAAATAAAATAAAGACCTAAACTGAATAAATAAACATAAAAATAAAACCTAAAAAAATAAAAAATTAAAACCTAAACCCTAAAATAAAAAAGCATAAACCTAAAATAAACAAAATAAAATAAACCTAAATCTAAACTAAAATAAACTAAACTAAAATAAATAAAACAAAACCTAAACCTAAAATAAATTAAACCTAAACCCTAAACTAAATAAAATAAAATAAACTAAAAATAAACCTAAACCTAAACTAAAAAATAAACATAAAATAAAAACCTAAAACCTAAACATAAAAAAAATAAAATAAAAATCTAAACCTAAGCCTAAAAAAATAAAATAAAATCTAAACTTAAAAAATAAAGTAAAAAAATCAAACTAAACTAAGAAATAAACATAAACATGAACCTAAACCTAAAAAAATAAGCTAAAATAAAAAACCTAAACTAAAATAAACTAAACCTAAAATAAAGAAAATAAAAAAATAAACCTTAAAAAAAGAAATAAAATAAAATAAAATAAAATAGATAAAAAATAAACTAAATAAACCTAAAACTATTTTAAAAAATTCTAAACTAAACACTAAACCCTAAATCCTAAACCTACACCTACAACCCTAAACCCTCAACCTATAACCCTAAACCTACAACCCTAAACCCTAAACCCTAAACCCTAGACCCTAAACATTAAAAAACCATAAACCCTAAATCCTAAACCTTAAACAAACCCTAAATCCTAAACCCTAAACCTTAAATCATAAACCTTAAACCCTAACCCTAATCCCTAAATGCTAAACCCTAAAACTTAAACTAACCAAAAATCTAAACTCTAAACCCTAAAAACCCTAAACCCTAAACCCTAAACCATAAACTCTAAACCCTCAAAAACCTAAACCCTAAAGCTAAACAAAACCTAAACCCAAACGCTAAACCTAAAACCCTAAAGCATGAAACCTAAGCCCTAATCTCTAAACCTTAAAAACCTAAAAACCTAAACCTAAACTAAATAAAACTTAAAAATAAAATAAATAAACCTAAACCTAAATAAAATAAAATAAAATAAAATAAAATAAAAACCTAAACTAAAACATAAACTAAAAATAAAATAAAATAAAAATAAAAATAAAGTAAAACTGAATAAATAAAAGCCTAAACTAAACTAAAAAAAAACTTAAGAATAAAAAACCTAAATAAAATAAAAACTAAAAATAAAAGAAACCTAAAATAAAATTAAATAAAAACTAGATAAAAACCTAAACCTAAATAAATAAACCTAAAAATAAAATCATAAAATAAATAAAAAATAAACCTAAACCTAAACTAAACTAAACTAACTTAAAATAAATTAAATTTAAACTAAAACCTAAAATAAACTGAACTTAAACCTAAACCTATACTAAATAAAATAAAATAAACTAAAAATAAACCTAAACCAAAACTAGAAAATAAAACCAAAAAATAAACCTAAAATAAAAACCTAAAACCTAAACTTGAAAACTTAAATAAAAATAAAAATAAAACTCAACTAAAAAATAAACCTAAACTTAAAAAATAAACCAAAATAAAAAACATAAACTAAACTAAATAAAAATAAAAAATAAACCTAAATAAAAGCAAAATAAAAAAATTAAATAAATAAAATAAAAATAAACCTAAATCCACTACTTAATTTAAAAAAAAACTCTAAATCTAAACCCTAAACCTAAACAGAAACCCTATACCCTAAACCTAACTAAACCCTAAAAAAACCTTAAACTAACAAACACTAAACCCTAAACCCTAAACCCTAACCCCAAACCCTAAACCTAAACCCTAAACCTAACCTAATAAACCCTAAACCCTAAACCTTAAAACTAAACTTAAAAAACTAACCTAAACCCTAAACTAAACCTTAAAGCCTAAACCCTAAACCTTAAACTCACCCAAAAACCTAAACACTAAACCCATAAACCCTCAAAACCCTAAACCATAAAGCCTAAACCTTAAACCTTAAACCCTAAACCCTAACCCTAAACCTTAAATCCTAATACCCTAAACTCTAAAACCCTAAACCATAAATCATACACCCTAAACCCTAAGCCTTAAACCTTAAAAACCTAAAAACCTAAACCTAAACTAAATAAAACCTAAATATAAAAAAATTAATAAACCTAAACCTAAATAAAATAAAAAAAATAAAAATCTAAATTAAAACCTAAAAATAAAATAAAATAAAAAATAAAAATCGAAATAAAACTAAAAAAGTAATATAAACCTAGGAATAAAAAACCTAAATAAATTTAAAACTAAAAATAAAATAAACCTAATATAAGATAAATTAAAAACTAAATAAAAACCTAAACCTAAAAAATAAACCAAAATATAAAACCTAAAAAGAAATAAAAAATTAAAACTAAATCCTAAGGTAAAAAAAAATTAAACCTAAAATAAAAATAAAATAAACAAAATAAGATAAACCTATACCAAAATTAAAATAAACTTAATTAAAAAAATAAAACCTAAACCTAAACATAAAATAAATTAAACCTAAACCTAAACTTAACTAAATAAAATAAAATGAACTAAAAATAAACCTAAACCTAAACTCAAAAAGAAAACCTAAAATAAAAACTTAAAGCCTAAACCTAAAAAACTAAATTAAAAAGCTAACCTAAACCTAAAAATAAATAATAAAACATAAACAAAAAATAAAATAAAATAACTCAACAAAAAAATAATCCTTAACCTGAAAAAAAATTGAAATAAAAAACCTAAACTAAAATAAATAAACATAAAATAAATAAACTAAAGTAAATAAAAATAAAAAATAAACCTAAATAAAAATTAAAAAAAAAATTAAATAAACCTAAACCTTTGAATTTATTTAATTTAAAAAATCTCGAGAACCTTAAACCCTAAAACTAACCCTAAACCCTAAACCTGCAACCCTAAACCTTCAACCCAAAACCCTAAACCCTAAACCCTAAAACCATAAACTCTAAAACCTAAACCCTAAACCCTAAATCATAAACCCTAAACCCTAAGCCCTAAACCCTAAACACTAAAACCTACAACCCTAAACCATAAACCTTAAACCCTAAATCCTAAACCCTTAATCCTAAACTAACCATAAACTCGAACCCTAATCCCTAAACCCTAAAATTTGAATAAATATGTCATTAGGAGTAGATCTATAGAATGACCTAATCCTAACATAGTTATGGAAGTTGAAGAAAATGTCTTCAAGAGACTTTCCCTTGATTATTAGAGATTTGAAAACCCTAAACCCTAACCCTAAGTCATTTTATAATACCATATATTATACTATAATGTAGCATCATATATTTGAGCATGTAGTGATGTGTTTTTACATATTATAAGATGTTTTGAAATGTTTTAGTATATTATGGTATTGTATCCTATAGTTTATATTAATATAAATCATAAAAATATTAATATAATAAATCAGCTCATGAAATTTATTAAATTTGAAGTGGGAATTAGGTTGTAGTACCAAAGGTGTGCTACGACACTTGTAGTTTAAAAAGTAAGATTTTATGTTCAAAATAAATATTATATTTTGTAGCATAGTATAGCATCATATATCATAATATATCATAATACATTGTCTGCATTTTAAATTCATTTAGTATTTTACAATCATGCAATGAGCCTACACTAGCATTATTTATAAAAATGTTGATTTAGACTTAAAATGGTGGAATTTGGCCAAATTCATAATAGGCAGAGTATGGCATCATAATGTATTATTTCAATTTAAGATATATAAGTGATACAATTAAAATATATAATTATTTATTGGTTAGACAAATTTTATGATTTTTTTATCTTAAGCAGTCCCTTTTAATGTGATATGCAATATAATATAATATAATATAATATAATATGTTATAGTGTATTATAATATAGGATGTCATAACATAGTGTAGCATCATGCATTATAACATACTATTGTGTATTACTACTTAGCATATTTTAGTTTGTTATAGTATGATGTAGTAGAGTTTGTACTTGTATAATTCATAAAAATAATCGATTTTAAGATGATGGGATTTGGCAAAATTTAAGGTAAGCTTTAGAGAACATCATTGGGGTGTGCTATAGTGTCCATTTAATCAAAAGAATGGAATTTTGCATCCAAAATAAATGTTCATTTTTCAACCAAATTTTATAAATTTTTTGGCTTAAAGTGATTTATTTTAAGGTGTAATGTAAGATAATATATTCTATGAAAGTATATTAAAATATAATGTACATAACAATATAACTTCATATATATATGAATGTGGTGGTGTGTTACTAAATGTTATTGTACATTTTAGTATGTTTTACTTTTGTTATAATATTTTGGGTCAAAACTCACAAAAATGTTAATTTGAAGGTTGAGATGGAAGAATTTGGCCAAATTCATGGAACACACCAAGAAGCAACACCAAAATTATGCTATTTTGTACCATTTCTAATAAAAGATAACAATTTTACATCCAAAATGAACATTATTAATATTTTGAGAAAATTTCATCATTTGTTCCATTTAAGTAATTCTAAGGAGGTGTAATGGTAGACAATATATTATATTATAGCAGATTATTATATAACATCATATATTATAATATAATATAGTGTGTTAATTCACACTATAATATTTTTAGCATGATATTGTATAGTTAGTTTGAGCTTGCACCATCACAAATCAAAACTATTTATTACAATGTTAAGATGATGTAATTTGAATGAATACATTGTTAAGCTTTGGTTGAAGTATTAAAGGTGTGCATAAGAGAATAAAAAAGATTTGATGAGAGTTCCATGTCAAGGAAATTGAGGGAGATCCACTAGGGGATCACACATGCGTTGGACATGATATGTGAGGGGTCTATATCGAGCGCATAGAAGAAGAAAATTTGTCAGGGATAAGGTTTGAATATGAATTGATTATATGATTTATGGAAAGAAGTTTCATTGGGGATAAGAATTTATAATCCACTGGGGATTTAGATCAAATCAACTTTAATTTATTTTATTTTAATTAATGTGGAGGTATATCTGCTAGAGATACGTGCTCGAGTCCGCTGAGGATCGAGCATATGAACCTTCCACTAGTAAGGTTCAAAGCTATCTAGGGATTGAGATTTTAGTTTGATTTCATAGATTTGTTTGGGGATGTATCCGCTGGGAATAAAATTTTGGTTGGATTTCTTTGATTTAGACTCTACTAGAGTTGGTTTAATTTAGCTCCATTGGGAGGTTGGTTTTGAATTTGATTTTTTTACTTGACTTGTTTATATATGATTTGGGGCTCCACGGGAGAAGGGTGTGATTTAACTCCAGGGAAAATCAAATTGGGTTTAATTTAATTTGAGTTAATGTATGGATCGTTAGTGCTGGATTAAGAGAAGGGCTATATATAGACCTCTCGTTTACAAATCCAAAGGGATAGTCTACACTAAAGTAGAGCTAGCCAACCTAAGGGGTTGCCTTTCAATGTAAAACTTTAGAAAGAAGGCATAGTAGACTTACATCTTCCAAAGCAAGGAACAATCTGGGTGACTGTTGGATGCACAATAAATCGAACATGACCTAGGGTGACTAATGAGTGAATTCTACTAGGGACTTATGTCAACTCAAAAGTAATCAAAATTAATTTTTTCTTACTTTCATGTGATTTGATATGGTTTGTTTGGTTTGGTTTGATTTTGAATTAAGGGCATATAAGCTGGGGATGTAAGCTCGATCAAGTTTGATAGATTTAATTTATGGACCATGTCAATGTACGATGGACCCACTTAGAAGGGGCTATATTAGACTTGTCCTATCTTAGAATGAATCTAAAGGGATAGTCTACCGCCATGAGGTATAGCTAGCCAACCTAAGGGGTTGCCTTCTGTACAACTGTTAGGAAGAAGGCAATGACTTACATCTTCTAAAGGAAGGAATAACTGGGGTGACTAGTTGGTAGCACAACAAATCAAACCCAACTTAGGGGCAACTACTGAGTGAATGCTGTTGGGGACTTATATCAACTAAAGAGTAGTCAAGCAATTCCTATAGGTAGTTTTGCTAACACTACCCTAAAGATAGGATGCCTACTTGAGAAAAGGTATCGTTAAGGGTGTCCTCCTAATCCACAAGTGAGTATATTTTGTTTATATGTATGCATGGACCCTATTGGTGTGCGAGGGACCACATTGATAAGAGGAAATGTTGACCTTGACCGATCTCAAATTTTTTGGACCAAGGGAGAATCTACACATCCACGGAATAGATTCTCTAACCACAGGGGTGGTTACTAGGAAAGGGGAACTATCCAATCTAATAGTAACCCAGGTAGTGTCTAAATGGCATCGCAAAGGATGTGATCCAAATATATAGGGAGTGCTGGGTGTTATCTGAGGCATGAAAAAGAAAGCTTACTGGTGTATGATGGCCAACTCAAGGAGAAAGTATAGACTTACATCTACCATGAGTTTATCTTAAGGTGCGAGAACCAACAACCTAAGGTGTATCCATTAGCATGTAGTGTATTCATAGTTAGAACCAACCAACCTAAGGTGCCGCCGATGTGCAATGATCAATGAAAGAAAGCATGTAGGCAAAACTTTCCAAGTGGATCATCGGACAAGATATTATTATCAACAGATGCTATCCCCTAGAGGGACTACTAAGGGGGCCCCGAGGAAGAATTGACCCAGACTTGAAGGTCAAGAGGGAAGGAGCTGGGACTTATCCTAAACCTCAAATATACTCAACCCGGTTGCATGCTAATCTAAGAAGAAAGCATAGACTCACATCCTCTTAAACAAAGCCAACATGAGGTAGCTTACCGCCACACAAGAAAAGGCCTACCAAACTAACAAGGTGCTCATCGGCAAAGGGCAAGTAAGGAAGGAAAGTATAGCAACTTACATCCTTCAAAGCAAGAAGACCACTGTGACACACTAGCGTGGTAGCATCACCGACCTAAAATATGAGTGAGTGTCATTGGGGCTTTATCCCAACTCGTGAGTAGCAAGATAAAAGATATGTATTTATTTTATATGTTTTGTGTAGTTTATGTTTGTGTTATGTCGATGAAGGATAGATGCCGCTACTTCCTTACACCTACCCTAAACACATCATGGAGGATTCACAAATAATACATTCAACTTGGAAGAGATTGAATTTGAAATGGAATTTTCATTAATGATAATTATTTTCAAACATGATTTATAATATTTCTTTAAGTAGAGCCCATTGATTGGAAGCATTCTCTTTATGATTAATAAGTTGATAAGATCCTCCTAGATAGCCTTCTCTATAGCAAAGGCCCCTTCCCAAGTGGGTTCAAACTTGCCTCCCATCTTACGATGAAGCAATCTCCTTAGAACTAAAATAAGCTTTCCTACTTGAAAAGCTCTAGGATGGACCAACTTATTATGAGCTTGAATCATTTTAGCTTTGTACAACTCAAGGTTTGGCATGCCCATAGGCATTTCTCCTCCAAATATTTGAGCTCTTCTAACTAAAACTTGGCATTCTACTTTGTCATGATCTTGCTCCCACAACTATCCTTAGAGATGGGAGTTAAACTTCTAATGGTAGAACAGCTTCGGACCCATATACTCAAGAGAAAAGAGTATATTGAATTGGAGTTCTATATATTGTACAGTTGGCCCACAAAGCTTAAACTAACTACTCATGCCACTGTCGCTTATTATTGTTGAGTGTCTTCTTCAGTATTTGGATGAGAGTTTTGTTGAAGGCTTCTACTAAGCCATTTTCCTCAAGTAGTTGATGGTAGAATATCTCCAATCTATGCTATGTCTCTAGGCAAAGTTGTTGATCTCGGTGATCTTGAATGCAATACCATTATCAGATATAATTCATCGAGGCACTCTGAACCTATATACGATAGGGTTTTTAAAAAATTGGAGCACATGCTGAGCCATGACCTCTCTGAGTGGAATCGCCTTTGCCCATTTAAAAAAGTAGTCAGTAGTAGCTAAGATGAACTGATGACCCTTGGAAGAATGAGGATCAATTGCACCCATTATGTCAGTACCCCAACACTTGAATGGCAATCAAGCCAATGTAGGATGTACAATGTTGGGTGGTTAGTGTAAGACCACACCATGTATTTGACATTGGTGGAATCACCTAGTCGTATCCATGTAATCTTTGATCATCGACATCCAGTAGTATCCTAGTCTCTTGATCTTGGCTTTCATCTTTAGATCAAATTTGTTGGCTCTACATAATTCTGAGTGTACCTTAGTCACAATCTTACGAGCTTCATGCTTGTCTAAACAACATAACCACATATGATTGAAAGACTACTAGTATAAGACACCATCCATAAGAGAGTACTTTTTGTTGAGTTCATTATCAATAAGAGATAATAAATGTCTATTTTTGACCATTATTGATATGGACTCATCTTTTGGACTTGCCAACTCCTTAGCAAGCTTGGCTAAAGCATACACTATGGTGTTCTCTCCTTAAGGAATCTTATAAATGGTAACCTCTGGGATTTGGGCCAACAAGTCCATAGTGTACTTGTGGTAGTGATGGAGCTTGGGCTTTAATAACCTTATAGGACCCAATGAATTGGTTAATAACTAGCTGAGAATCCCTAAAGATGTTGATGTTCTGGATGCTTAAAGTAATGGCTAACTCCAGACTAGCAATCAGAGCCTCATATTTGTCTTCGTTGTTGGTGCAGGGATTAGACAGATGATATGAGAATCTCATCACATCTCCTAAGTTAAGAGAACTATTCCTACCCCTTTCCTAGAATAGTAGATTATGGTTCTTCTCCTTTTTGAGCAACATCAAAGTACATCTCCCGGTGAATGCTAGTATCCCCTAAGTTCATGATTTGTTCATCAGGGAGATCATCACTAAGCGGAGAGTCTGGAAGAAGTGGGTGTGCTGCTAAGAAATCTGCTAGCGCTTATCCTTTCACCGCACAGAGGGGTATGAAGGTAATGTCAAACTGTGAGAGGATCATGGACCATTGTACCAACCATCTGGATAGTGTCAGTTGTGTCATGGGATACTGTATGAGATTAATCTTAGAAATTAAGTTCACCTTATAAGGAAGCATGTTGTGTTGTAGCTTTTGGGATGAAAAAATTAAAGCTAAGCAATGCTTTTCAATGGATGGATAATTAGCCTTAACAAGTATTAGACGATGGCTGAGGTAGTAGAGGGTGTTTTCCTTCCCTCCATCATTGGCTTTGGCCAACAAAGCACCAAGGGAGTCGTCTAACGCAGTAGTGTAAAGTTTGAGCGGCTTGCCCAAGATAGGGTCAGAAGAATGGTGGCAACATCAGGTAATGTTTGATGTCTTTGAAGGCATGCTCACACTTGTCATCCCACCTAAACTTGCCATCCTTTTTGATAAGTATTGAGAATGGCTGACATCATCTTGATAAGTTGGATATAAAGCATCTTAGATATGCTAATCACCCTTGGAATGATTTGAGTTGAGTTAAACTTTAATGGGATGGAATTTCTAATATCGCCTTGATCATCTCCAAATCAATTTCAATTCCCTAATGTCGGACAACAAACCCAAGGAATTTCCTTGAAGCTACTCTGAATGTACACTTCAGAGAGTTCATTTTGAGGTTTAATTGTCTTACTTGTTCGAAAAGTACTCTCAAGTCAAAGATATAGTCTTTCTTTTTCTACTTTTGACCACGAGATCATTGACATAGACAATTTGATGATGAATGAGTTCATCAAGATTTGAGTCATAGCCCTTTGGTATGTAACATTGTCATTTTTAATTCTAAAAGGCATGACCTTATAGCAATAGATTTTGATCAGGGTTCTAAAAGTAATGTTTCTTTCATCTTCAAGGGCCATCTTTATTTGTTTATATCTAGATGAGCCATCCATGAAAGAGAAGATTGCATGAGGAAATGTCCACCATCGCCTGATTGGAAGTGGAAATTCATCTTTTGGACATGCCTTATTTAAATCCCTAAAATGCATATGTGAATTTGGCCATTCTTTTCTTAACGGATGACACTGCTAACTAGGTAGGTATTTTTCCTCCCAAATGAAGCCAACATTGATCAATTTCTTGACTTCATAAATGAATTGTTGTTCTATGTCTAATCACATGCATCTAGGAGCTTGCTTGATAGGTAAGCTCTATTATTTTTATGGACTATATGTGAGCCAATCTAGGCATCTCTTTATAACTCCATGCAAAGCGCCCTTAAACTTAATCAATAGCCTAACTAAGTCATTTCATTTCAATAAAGAACTGATGTATGTCGGGCATGGATCTTCTTCAGTTCCTAAGTTGATTTCCTTAAGCTTGTCGATGGTTGACTTGTTCTATTTTTTGAACTTTGGTAGTGCATCTTTGACTTTAAAATCATCTAGATCATCTGATATTTCTAAGCACAACTCCTCATATGAGTTAATGTCATTTGAAAAGAACCTATCAAATTCCAAATGATTGGTAATCACTAAGCAGTAATCATCAACATCGACTAGACCCAATGTATTAAATCCAAGTTCCAATCTTGATTGAGAGCTTTTACATTTGTTCTTCCATATTCTCTCGAAGTAGTCTGACCTGCGCTTTGACCAAGTATGTGCAATTAACCCTTTCTTTGCTAAATTATGAACACAAGACAAGTACCAATTGAAAGATAATTCTATTAAATCTTTATATGAATCATCCTCAAGTTCTACATCAACTTCTTGACTTGAGGATGATGCTCCCAGAAAGAACCTCTAAGTCTTCACACCTATGGATGACTTAAACTCTTTTTTAATTACCAAACCCTTAACTTTTTGAGAGGAAAGTGGGGTTAGAGCTAAGGTTCCCAACTAATGCCTAATTGTTTCACATATAGACTTGGGTACACTTATGCTTTTCTTTGAAGCCCGATCTTCATCACTATCTAGCTCAAGTGTCACCTCCAAGGGAATCTACTTTGAGAAGAGTATGGTGTGCTAACCATATAAGACTCATCTTATGAACTAGATTCTAAGTCTATATTGATAGCATGTGTACTGTTGGGACATATCTTCTAGGGTGGCCAATAAAGAGGTTTTCCACCTGACTACCCCTAAACCGGCCTCTTCCTCGCCTTGTGAGGAGGTCATCTACCCATATGTTCAAATGGAATAATGAACTGTGGGTGGAATCTAATGTCAGGCTCCACTTCCTCCTCCAAGTATATTTCCACTCCCTTTTATTTTCTTTTTCATTTTCTATTTTCTTTTCTTTTTATTTTTCTCTTTCATTTTCATTTTCTTTTTATATTTCTTTTATTTTTAAACTTTAGCCAAGTTCACGAGAATAGACTTGTTGATTTTGAGGGAGGTAGTAAGCCACATCCTCATATATGCCATCCTCGTGAACTGTAAATAGCTTGAGATCTCCTTTGACATAGAGATCCCACCTCACAAACTTCATACATATGTAGAGAGATGGAACTATGTTGTTCTCTTGTATTCATGGTCTCCCAAGCAAAGCATTGAAATATGTATCAAAGTCTATAATGTGAAACTTTGCTTCGGTCTACCAATCATCTATCTCCAAGGGCAACACTATGGAGCCTATGGCCTATTGACCTCACTTTTGGAGTGTGGATTCAATCTTCCCATCTTAGACTTAGGAGTCTTCTAGATACTAAGACTTCTAGTCATAAGACACTTCTAAAAATATTTAACCTATTTAAAGACTTAGAAGGGTTAACTATATTAGTTATTGTGGATTAGGATAATCCACCTACCCTACAACCCAAATCCAATCCATGTTCACCTTCTCAAACCAAACCTCAAGTTCAATTCAAACATCAAATTCAAATCGAAATCCAAATACAAATTATAAAACCAAATGATTAAAACCCATGATCAAATCCAAACTTGAAACCCTTTCTAAGCCATATGACCTATCCCATGGACTTAGCCAAATCTTAATCCAAATAAATCCAAAATGAATTGATTTTCTCATAATCAATTTATATCTTCAATCATCTTCCTAAATATAAACCAAATCTACATTCAAATGAACAAAACTAAATAGAATTAATTCAAAACCCTTCCTAAGCCATATGACTTATCCCATGGACTTAGCCAAATCTTAATCCAAATCAAGTCAAACTCAATTGATTTTCTCATAAATCAATCATATTTTCAATCTTCTTCACAAACTTAAATGAAATATGAATTTAATTCATCAAAAGTAAATCAAATCGAATCAAATATAAACCTAAACCACATGGCCGAACTCCATGGACTTAGCCAAATATTTTCATTCCAAAGCCCAAATTCAATTGATTTTCTCATGAATTAATCAAACCTTCAATCATATTCACAAATATAAATGAAATATACAATCATCAAGCCAAACCAAAATCAACCCAAGTCAAACCCAACTTAACCCTTTTGACTTGAAATGTTCAAATGAACCAAAACCCATTTGAACCCAAACCAATTGCAATTGAATTTATATATCAATCCCAAATCCATATATAAACTCAACTAAATCAAACTAAACCAAAAATCAAGCCAACTAAACCTAATTGGTCCACTTGAACAAAAGTGGCCAATTTGACTTATTTGGGCCAAGTTCAAATCCTACCCAAATTAGATTGAACCAAGCCGAGCAAAACCTCCCATCATGATTGTTGATCACCCTAGGTTGATCAATAATTCAAACAAGGTCAAGTCAATTTGGTCATTTGACAAGTCAACCCCTTAACCCATATGAACCCAAACTAGCCAAATTGCAACCTAAGCTACCCCTTGAAACCAATGATTCATACCAAATTAAAATCAATATTTGAATATGACATGACCTTTAATTGAGTCAAACCAAATAATTGACCCTCTTGACCCAAGTTGACCCAAATTGACTAAAAGACTAAATTGATCAAATCAAAAAATAAACCAAATTGATTTCAACTAATGGCTCAAATTCATTCAAAATTGATTGTTGAACTTGACCAAGTCATGATCAAAATTGAACTCAATTGACCTACTAGCCCAAATTGACCTAAAGGTTCAAGTATAAATCAAAACAAAATCCAAATTATTGAAACAAAGCCTACAATGAACTTCAATGGGTTAACAAACCAAACCAACACCCAACCAAGCCAATTCCAATTTGGCCAAATTAGTCAACTTAACACATTTGACCCAAATGAATTCAAATGAGCCAAAATTAAATATAAGCCAAACTAAACCAAACCAATTAAACCAAGACATCCAAATAATCATATGAACTTGTCAACCCTTGGTTTGACCAAATTTGACCAATTGATCAACTTTACCAACCTAACCCAATTTGACCCAAATGAGTCAAATTGAGCCAAATAACCAAATCAACTCAAATTGACTTGAAATTTGGGCTAACCCACTTTGGCTCTTTCATCAAATCAAATCCAATGCTAAATGATCATTCTACCCTTGGGTCAAGGGCATCACATGAGACAAATCACCCAAGTGGTCATTTCCATTCTTGCCACTTGGTACTCTCCCAATGGTCCACCTAAGCACCAAGACACTGAACCTAAGGTGGTTCAACCATGACCCATGGGAGGTGAAATCACCACTCTCCCCATTGACATTTGGAATCCATAGGACACCATGATTCTCCTGGCCTTCAACATCTTCAACCAACCAAGTTACCTTCTCTCTCCACCCATGACTCGAGATGGTATGACCACTAGAAGCTCAACACCCTCATTTCCATTCAAACACACATAAAAAAATCATTCCTCACATCCCTAGCTACCCAAGAGCCGCTAGAGCCATGCCCTAAGCTCCAAGCTTGTTCCTCAATCAAAATGTCACTGCCTATCTCAAAATAGACACTCCCATTTCGACCTAACTTACCCATTTCTCTTTCAAACTCAAATTAAATTTGCACCTTCCTGGCCCCATCGAGAATAAATTATCTCCCAAGCTTGAGCACAGGTGGGACTTCCATCAAAGTTAGCTCCAAATCATCTCATGGCCTTTCGAGTGAACCAAGGAATTGATCAAATTACTCAACAAGGCTTCCTCCACTAGATGCTTCTCAATCATGACCATCACCTTGAGCTCTTGTGAGGTATGCTTCCAAAACCGATCCTTAAGAAAAAAATGGGTTGGAGCTTTTTGAAGAAAACTTGCATCCCATGTGATCTTGACCATTGGATCCCATCTGATTGATGTCATGAAGGTGTGGGATCCTTTTGGAGTTGATCTAAGCTCAAGTAAGCTCAAATCAAGTGAGCAATGGCAGACGGACTCCATTCTTCATCACTCGTGTGATGTTAGATCACCCACCCCTTCCGCATGATCGAAATAGACAATCGTGATTAGATCCGCTAGATTGATTAGATTTAATCCTATTAAGCTGTGAATTAATTGTAGTCATCCGATCTTAGATCAAATGGCGGATAAGAAAGCACATCTGCCTCCGCCACGTAGGCACTAAGCCGAATAAGTTTAAGTAGCCAATCCTGCGGCACCACATGGAAAGCGCACTGCGTCAGCGCGCCATGTGAAAGCATGTCGCGTCAATGTACCATGTGGCACTAACAGGATTACACTTTTAATAGGCTTAATTAATCATTTTAAATGGCTAAAACTTCTAAAAATCATAAAAAATCATAGAGAAATAAAAAATGCAAATAAATACTCATTTTAAAGGTATTTAATAAAAGAATTAATTGAAAATGATCTTAACTAATTTTAAATAGTAATTAAGGTTTGATTACAAAATTAATTTGCTTAATTACTTTTACATTGAGCAATTTATCCCAAATTTTGTGTTAATTTAATGGGATGACCTCTACCTCCCATGATTTTCTTGGGATTTATTGCTTACTTAATTAGGAAAATTGATTAATTAAACCTTAAACTATTTTAAGTTAATTAATGATTAATTAATCCATGAATAGTAAAAATTAGTTAATTAAGTTTATTAATCATTGTTCAAGTAAGTGAACTAAGGGTTGGGACCCCTTTCCAAGTTCATTTCACCCTTTTTAAAATAAATTTAATTAAGATTTAACTAATTAATTAAATTAATCAAATTGAAATCATAATCACATCAAGCTTAATTAATTAAACCATGGGGTAAATCTTTAGGTAACCTAAAGGAGTTTAATGAAATTATGGTTAGTCCATATGTGAAAACCATAAGAGTAATTAATTAAGTCCTTTAATCTAGTTAACTAAATCACTAATTACATTAGGCCCCTTTTATTTCTTAGGATCATTGCAAGTTTATTTTCCATGCATATCATGTTGTCTCATAATTATTTAGTTAATTACTTTAAGGTGACATAGGTAATGGTAATTAATTCATCTAATTAAAGTTTCAACTTAATTAACTCATAAAATCAACTTAATTACATTTCCTTAAATTAAATCAAATTACTAAATGGGAATGGGTTTAAAATAACAAGTGATTACTTCTCTTCTCATCTTTAAATCAAATCAAATACAAAACTTAATTAATAAAGAAGCTTTGGTTTTGCTTTAAATAATCTTATTTGATTTGATTGTCCTTAAGAACTAGTTCGGTTGAATGAATCACATGCTTATATTCGATTGTTGTCCTACAATCATGTTAAATTTGGTATGTCATTTGAATTCATCATCTTTTCAAAATAAAGTAAAAGATAATGGATTTCCTTTTGTAAGCTTCATGTGTTGATTTAATCTAATATATGTGTGGCTATTATAACTATTAAATCCAAAATGTATTTTTCAAAAGCTTATAAATGAATAACAATATGTGTTATGATGCTAGTTATAAATACATAAGAAATGCATGTGCTTATAGCTTAAGTGTATGAATGTTGAGTTCTCTTTCCTCTATTCATGTGTTATCTATATAAGATTGAATGGTAATGGGTATATAGTCTAGACATCCGAACATGAGGCTTTAGCTAGCCCCAAGGAGGTCATTTGATTACCTCACTGGGTTTAATAATGGCATGCACCCATTTGATTTCACTCTTATGTATTTCAACTTTAGAATTTGGATAGAGCTTTAATTCATATATATAAATGATTCAAAAAAAATATACAATCTTTACATGGTTTTCATTCCCTCATTTATGTATACATCCATGTGTGTCCAAGAAAAGCAAGTATATAGTCTAGAAATCCCGAGAATATGAGGCTTTAGTTAACCCCAAGGAGGTCATTTGATTACCTCACTTCCTTGATTTAAGAACAACATGTACTTGCTTATATGTTTGTACATGTATATGTATATGTGATTAGTAAATGAAAATCCCATTTTACATTAAAATTGCATGCATTCATAATTGACTAAGTGGTTGAATTAATTAGCCATATGATTTGGAGCTTACTTCCTATGTTCATGTATATGAATTGACATATGTTTGAATGCAAATGGATATATAATCTAGACATCCCAAGAATATGAGGCTTTAGCTAGCTCCAAGGAAGTCATTTGATTACCTCACTTCGGTTTAACAACGATACACATGCCTATTTAATTTCATTCTTATGTCCTTTTATTTAAGAATTTGGATAAAGTTTTAAATTAATATGTTTAAATAATTCAATCAAATAAAATATAAATTCTAAACATACACATACATTCATCATTTAAATGTGCTAAAATATATTGCATGTATAGATACACTTAGGATTAAATCATATGCATGTTACATGTGATGGAAAAATGATTTAATATATGTCATGTGGTAGTAATTGAATTAAATTAATCTTAAGATGCCTTTCATTTTGAATGAATATTTAAAGTGAACCTAAACTTAGAATTAATTAAATCATTTAATAAGCCATTCACTAAAGATAACTAAATCAAATTAATATACTTTAGTAAGTGACTTAAAGTAGGGATGAAAGAGGGAAATCATCTTTTCCTATATTTATAACACTTTGTTGCTAAGTGTAATCAAATGAAATAAAAGACAACACAAATTAAAATTCTCAAATCAATTTAACTACTTCAAGTGAAATCAACCTTTCATGTTAAATTGAATCCTTCTACACTTTAAAAATACAACACTAATGCCTAACAAGACTTACCACACAAGCCTTAATACACACATTAGAATTAAGTCACCACTTCTAGCTCTAAGTTAAGATGGTGTATGATGTGATGCATGCTTTGTTTTATGATGTATTATTTTAGATTGGATGTTAGGGTGTATGCTTCATAGATGATGATATGCCAATATTAGCTTAATCATATTTTCTATAGAAGATTATGCTTAAGGGATGCTTAAAATAAATGTGAATGCTCTTTTGCGTTGCTTAAATCTTAAAGCATAATCCAAGTTAGACAAGTGGGCTTACCTATGTGTGGTGCTATGTCCAAATTGTAAATACAAATGCTTAGGATTATATGTATATTTAGCTAACCTCTATTTTGTAGGTGTTGTTAGATTTAATTTTTCCACATAAATGTAATTTTTGCAATAGGAATTAGGATTAGTGCTATGGGGGATTAGGATGAGCAGTGGCTAGAAGGCTTTGTCCTGGGGTGCCTTGTGATGCCTTTGAAGCAACCACCATCCAAATCAAAGAAGGAACCAAATCAGAAATGGAGATATGAAGAAAGAAGACCTCCATAGCATTTAATACAATTATAATTATTCTTTCATATTCTATATTATATAAGGGTAGACCTCGACAACCAATCTTTTCTCTCTTCGAGTTTTTTTTCTTTTACGATAGTTTATATAATTGTTTGATGTTATGTTTACATTGTGCATTAGGATGGCATGCTTTTATAGTTTCTTAAATGATTGATGCTTTAATGTGTGGCTTGGATACGATTGGCTCTTAGGATAAAAATAATGTTTCTACTCAACTAATCACTCATAACTAAATTTTAAACAACTCATAACCTCATCATAATGCCTAAGACATAAATAAGATAATTAAAAGATTTAGCAACCCCTTAGATGTATGGTTGTATGTTTCACATCATGCATGCATGTTCTTTTCTCTTGAACATGAAGGATCTCCATCCTTGCATGATAAAGGAATGCTAGACTGTGAGGGCATCCCTTGTGGAGAATGCCTTCTAGCCGATTTGACCCACAACCTATTTCATCATGCATTTAGGCCCTCATCTTGTTCATTGAATCCTCTCAACATCATCCTTTCTTTTGAGTTTGGAGATGTTGATCCTCAAGGGGTTCTTAGACTCATAATGTTGACGATACACAACTAACCTAGATAGCTCTAGATCTCGCCAACATTCACTGTAATGTAAAGAGGCGGTTATGCTCAGTCGTCCCTAAGAGTAAGTCTTCATCGCTGAATGTAAGTAAATAAAAACCTAAACCTAAACAATAAACAAAAAAATAAAACCTAAAAATAAATAATAAATAAAACCTAAACCCTAAACTAAAAAAATAACCTAAACCTAAAATAAACAAAATAAAATAAACCTAAACCTAAACTAAAATAAATAAAACCTAAACCTAAACCTAAACCTAAAATAAATAAAATAAATCTACCAAAAAAATAAACTGAACCTAAACTAAAAAATAAAACCTAAAAAATAAACCAAAAAAAAACCTAAAACCTAAACCTAAAAAAAAAACCTAAACCTAAACCTAAAAAAAAAAATAAAACCTAAACCTAAAAAATAAAATAAAAATAAAACTAAACTAAAAAAACCTAAACCTAAACCTAAACCTAAAAATAAAGAAAAGAAAACCTAAACTAAAATAAATAAACTAAAATTAATAAAATTAAAAATAAACCTAAATAAAAAATAAATAAAATAAACCTAAGCCTACTAGTTTACTTAATTTAAAAATAAAAAATAAAGATATATATATATATAAACAAATAACCCTAAACCCTAAACCCTAAACCTAAACCTAAACCCTAAACCCTAAAATGAAACTAAACACAAACACTAAACCCAAAAAACCCTAAATTATAAAAACCCTAAACACTAAAGCTTAAACTTTAAACCTTAAACCCTAAACCTAAACTAACCCTAAACCCTAAGCTAACCCTAAACCCTAATCCCTAAACCATAAAAACCCTAAACCCTAAAGCTTAAACACTTAACCCAAAACCCAAAAAAAACCCTAAACCCTAAAAAGCTAAAAACCTAAACCTAAACTAAATAAATCTAAAAATACAATAAATAAAATATCTAAACAAAAAAAAATTAACTAAAACCTAAACCTAAACCTAAACCTAAAAAAGAAAATAAAATAAAAACTTAAAAATAAACTAAAAATAAAATAAATAAAAACCTAAACTAAACTAAAAAAATAAAAATCCTAAATAAAATAAAAACTAAACCTAAAATAAAATAAATTAAAAACTAAATAAATACCTAAACCTAAACAGTAAACCTAAAAATAATAAAAAAAATAATACTTAAACTCTAAACTAAAAAAAAAACTAAACCTAAAATAAATATAAAATAAACCTAAACTTAAACTAAAATAAATAAAAACTAAACCTAAAAAACCTAAACCTAAACTAAATAAAATAAAATAAACTAAAAATAAACCTAAACCCTAACTAAAAACAAAACCTAAAGATAAACCTAAAATAAAACCTAAACCTAAACCTAAAAAAAATAAAATAAAAACCTAAACTTAAACCTAAAAAATAAAATAAAAATAAATCTAAACTAAAAAAAAATAAACCTAAACCTAAACCTGAACCAAAAAAATAAACAAAATAAAAAATAAACCTAAAATAAATAAACTAAACTAAATAAAAAAATAAACCTAAATAAAAATAAAAAATAAAATAAACTAAAATAAATATAAAATAAACTAAATAAACCTAAACCTACTGGTTTACTTAATTTTTTTTTTAAAAAACCATAAATTCTAAATCCTAAACCCTAAACCCTAAACCTACAATCCAAAACCCTAAACCCTAAACCATAAACCCTAAAAAACCCCAAAGCTAAACCATAAAAGCATAAACATAAACCCTAAACCCTAAACCCTAAATCCAAAACCCTAAACCTTAAACCACGAACCCTAAACCTAAACCTAAAGAAACTAAATAAATTAGAAAAAAACATAAACCCTAAAACTTAATAAACCTAAACCAAATCCTAAACCCTAAGAATGGGCAGAACCTTGACGGTAATAACATCACCGTCAACCGGGCAGATCAAATAGGCGGAGGTGGACATAGTTACTGGGGGAATGTGAGGTGCTGGCAGATATGGAGGTCAAGTTGGTGGTTATGGAGATGGGAGGAGTGATGGAGGTTACTATGTGGTATGAGGGAGAGATCGGGATATGATGGTGGATCTCTACTCGAGAGGTTGGGTGGTTGATGGAACCGACAAATTGAAGAACGTCAATCGATTTGCTACTTTGGAACTGTTTTATAGAGACTAGTTAACTAGGGTTTTGATTTATTCTATGCTGATCATTTTTATCTATCGCTGTTTGTGTCTTAAAACTTACTTGGTTGATAAAATCAAAAAAGAAGAAATAAATCTAAATTTATTCTCTATTAAAAAATATTAAAACCCTAAACTAAAACCCCAACCTAAACCTAAAAAAAACCTAAACCCTTAACCCTAACCTAAAAAAAACCCTAAACCCTAAAACCCTAAACCCTAAACCCTAAAACTCAAAACCTAAATCTAAAACCTAAACCCTAAACCCTGAATCCTAAACCCTAAACCCTAAACCCCAAACCTTAAACCCTAAACCCTAAAAAATATACTAAAATAAAAAACCTAAATTAAAATAAATAAACTACTAAATTAAATAAAATAAAAAATAAAAAATAAAATAAAATAACTAAATATAAAACCTACTAATTTACTTAATTTAAAAAAACTAAACCTAAACCCTAAAAACCCTAAACACTAAAACCTAAACACTAAACCCTAATAAACCCTAAACCCTAAACCTAAACCCTAAACCTAAGCCCTAAACCCTAAACCCTAAACTCTAAACCCTAAACCTTAAACCTCTAAGTTTTAGATTTTATTTTATTTTACTTTATAGGTTAGTTTATTTTAGTTTATTTTATTTTAGTTTAGGTTTGGGTTGGTATTTATTTTTGGTTAGTTTTTTTTTTTATTTTATTTTAGTTTAGGTTTCTTTTATTTTTACTTTAGATTAGATTTTTTTTTAGTTTAGTTTTTTTTTTTTTTTTTTTATTTTACTTTTAGGTTTAATTTTAGTAGGTTTTTATGTAGTTTTATTTTAGGTTTTTTTATTTTATTATATTTAGTTTAAGGTTTATGTTTTATTTATTTTAGTTTAGTTTATTTTAGTTTAGTTTTATTTTGTTTATTTTATTTTTATTTATTTAGTTTTAGTTTAAGATTTAGGTTTTATTTTTATTTATTTTAAGTTTTATTTTAGTTTATTTTTTATGTTTGATTTTTATTTATTTATTTTATTTTATTTTAAGTTTATTTTATCTTATTTTACGTTTAATTTTATTAGATTTAGGTTTTAATTCTTAGATTTATTTTTTTAGTTTAGTTTAGTTTTTATTTATTTTATTTTAGTTTTTTATTAATTTTATTTTATATTATTTTATGGTTTAGTTTAGTTTTAGTTTAGGTTTTAATTTAATTTAATTTTATTTAGGTTAGGTTTTAATATATAAATAAAATAAAACCTAAAACTAAAAAAAACCTAAAAAATAAAATAAAACCTAAACCTAAACCTAAAAATAAAAAATAAAACCTAAACCTTAAAAATAAATTTAAAATAAAACTCAACTAAAAAATAAGCCTAAACTTAAACCTAAACCTAAAAAATAAACTAAAATAAAAAACCTAAACTAAAATAAATAAACCTAAAATAAATAAACTAAACTAAATATAAATAAAAATAAAATAAACAAAAAATAAATAAAAAATATACTAAATAAACTAAATAAAACCTCTTTTTAATTTTTTTTTTAAAAAAAAAGAAAACCTAAACCCCTAAACCTAAACCTAAACCCTAAACCCTAAACCCTAAACCCTAACTCTAAACCCTAAACCTAAACCTAAAGTAACTAAATAAATTAAAAATAAACCTAAACCCTGCTAATAAACTTAAACCTAAATATAAACCCTAAGAACGAGTAGAACCTTAACGATAGAAACATCACCATCAACCAAGCTCTATATCTAAGAGGCAAAGGAGGTGGATTATCCTAGTGGTGGGGATCTAGAGGTGCCGTGGATATGGAGATGGTGGTGAGGGTGGTGTGAGGAGTGATGGAGGTTACATCCATGGTGGTGGTGAAGGAGAGATGGGATATGATGATGGATCCCACTACGAGAGGCCGGGTGGTTCTTATGGGAACGGAAACTAAAGAATACTGATCCGATCTGCTTATGAAACTATGCCTTTATAAGAGACATTTCTTGTTATCTAGGGTTTTGATTTGCTTATGAAAATGTAAGAAAACTTGGTGTTACTTGGTTGATGAAATCGAGAAGAAGTAATGTTGAATCTAAATTTGTTCTCTATTAAAAAAAATTTATCAAAATCCTAAACCCTAAACCATAAAACCCTAAAACCAAAACCTTAAACCCTAAATCCTAAACCCCAAACCCTAAACTCTATACCCCAAACCCTATACCCTATACCCTAAACTAAACCTAAACCCTAAACCCTAAACCCAAAAAAGCTAAAAACCTAAACCTAAACTAAATAAAACCTAAATATAAAATAAATAAATAAATAAAACCTAAACTAACATAAAAAAATATAAAATAAAATAAAACATAAACTAAAACCAAAACCTTAAAAAAAATAAAAAATAAAAACTAAATAAAAACCTAAACTAAACTAAAAAATAAAAAACCTAAACTAAACTATAAAATAAAAAATTTAAATAAAATAAAAACTAAACCTAAAAAAATAAAATAAACCCAAAATAAAATAAAATTAAAATAAACCTAAATGGAAATAAAATAAAAATAAAATAAATAATTAATAAACTAAATAATTAAACCTAAACCTATCAATTTGTTTAATTTTAATATATATATATATATATATAAATGTAAAAAACAATCTCTAACCCTAAACCCATAAAGCTTAACCTTAAACCCTAAACCCTAAAACCTATAACCATAATTCTAAACCCTAAACCCTAAACCTAAACTAAACCTTAAACCATAAACCATATAACCATAAACCTAAACCCAAACCTAAACCCTAAACCTAAACCAAAGCATAAATCCTAAACCTTAAACCCTAAAAACCTAAAAACCTAAAAACCAAAACTTAAAACTAAATAAAACCTAAAAATAAAATAAATTAGAAAACCTAAACCTAAATAAAATAAAATAAAAACCTAAACTAAAACCTAAACCTAAACCTAAACATAAAAATAAAATAAAATAAAACCTAAACTAAAATAAAATAAATAAAAACCTAAACTAAACTAAATAAAATAAAATAAACCTAAAAATAAAATAAAACCCAAACTTAAAATAAAAAAAAATACACCTAAAATAAAATAAAATAAAAACTAAATAAAAACCTAAACCTAAAAAATAAACCTAAAAATATATAAAAATTAAAACCTAAACCCTAAACTTAAATAAACCAAAACATAAAATAAACAAAATAAAATAAAGATATACCTAAAATAAAATAAATACCTAAACCTAAGCTAAACCTAAAATAAACTAAACCTAAACCTAAAATAAATAAAATAAATAACCAAAATAAACCTAAACCTAAACAAAAAAATAAAACCTAAAAATAAACCTACAATAAAAATATAAAACTAAACCTAAAATTAAAATAAAACCTAAACCTAAAAAATAAAAAATAAACCTAAACTTAAAAAAATAAAATAAAATAAAACTAAACTAAAAAATAAACTTAAATCTAAACTTAAACCTAAAATAAATAAAATAAAAAAAAAAACCTAAACTAAAATAAATAAACCTAAAATAAACAAACTAAATAATAAAAATAAAAAATAAGCTAAATAAAATAAACTAAAATAAATAAATATAAACTACAACTTAAAAAAACCTAAACCCTAAATAAACCTAAATCCTAAACGCTAAACCTAAACTAAAATAACCCTAAACCTAAACCTAAAAATAATAAAAATAAAAAAACCATAAACCCTAAACCTAAACCCTAAACCTAAATCTAAACCTAAACTCCTAAACCCTAAACCCTAAACCTAAACCCAAAACCCTAAACCCCAAATCCTAAACCTAAAACCTAAACTTAAACCCTAAATATAAAACCTAAAACCTAAACCATAAAACCTAAACCCAAACCTAAACCTAAAACCTAAACCTAAACCTAAACCCTAAACCTAAACCTAAACTCTAAACGCTAAACTCAAAACTCTAAAACCCTTAACCTAAACCCTAAATCCTAAATCCTAAACCCTAAACCCTAAAACCCACAACCCTAAACCCTAAACACTAACCCCAAACCCTAAACCATAAACCTTAAACCCAAAAACCTAAACCATAAATCGTAAACCATAAATCCTAAAAATCTAAAAACCTAAACCTAAACCTAATAAAACCTAAAAATAAAATAAATAAAAAAACTTAAACCTAAATAAAATAAAATAAAATAAAATAAGATAAAAACATAAACTAAAACTAAACTTAAACAAAAACCTAAAAATAAAATAAAATAAAAAAAATAAAACTAAACTCAATTAAAATAAATATGACCTGGCTAAACTAAAAAAAATAAAATAAACCTAAAAATAATAAATCTAAATAAAATAAAAACTAAACATAAAATAAAAATAAAATAAAATAAAAACTAAATAAAAAAACATAAACCTAAAAATTAAAGCTAAAATAAATAAAAAACCTAAACCCTAAACTAAAAAACTAAACCTAAATAACAAATAAAAAAAACCTAAACCAAAACTAAAAAAAATTGAACTAAAATAAATAAAATCTAAACATAAACCTAAAATAAATTAAACAAAAACCTTGAACTAAATAAACTAAAATAAACTAAAAATAAACCTATACCTAAACTAAAAAATAAAACCTAAAAAATGAACCTAAAATTAAAACCTAAAACCTAAAAAAACCTAAACCTAAAAATATAAAATAAAACCTAAACCTAAAAAATAAAATAAAAATAAAACTAAACTACATAATAAACATAAACCTAAACCTAAAAAAAAACTAAACTAAAATAAAAAGACTTAACTAAATAAATAAATAAAATAAATAAACTAAACTAAATAAAATAAAAAATAATCTAAAAAATAAATAATAAAATAAATAAATAATAAATAAAAATTAACTAAATAAACTTAAACCAACCGATTTAATTTTTTTAAAAAAAACCTAAATCCTAAACCCTAAACCCTAAACCCAAAACCCTAACTAACCCTAAACCCTAAACCTACAACACTAAACCTACAACCCTAAACCCTAAACCCTAAACCTTAAACCCTAAAAGCATAAACCCTAAAACTTTAAATTCTAAACCCTAAACCCTAAACCCTAACCCTAAACCCTAAACCCTAACCCAAACACTAAACCAAAACCTAAAGTAACTAAATAAATTAAAAAATAAACCTAAACCCTAAATCCTAATAAACCTAAACCTAGACCCTAAGAGGGGAACCTGACGTGAACATCACCGCCAACTAGTCTACATCTGGCATGGAGGTGAAGATGAATGTGGATCACGGTGGTGGGGATCTAGAGGTCTGGTGGATATGGAGGTGGTGGTCGAGTGTGGTGGTTATGGTGGTGAGGAGGAGAGGTTAAAACATGGTGGTGGCGGAGGGAGAGATCAGGGATATGATTGTGGATCTCGCTACTCGAGAGACCAGGGTGGTTCTGATGGGAACTAAAGAAACTAAAGAATGATCAATCAGATCTACTGCTTATGGAACCATGTCTTTGAAATAGAGACAGTTCTAGTTATCTAAGGTTTTTGATTTGCTCTATGTGTGCTCAATTTTGATCTATGTCATCACTTATGTCTTAGAAAACTTGGGATGTTACTTGGTTGTTGAAATTAAAAAGAAGAAATGTTTAATCTCAATTTATTCTCTATTAAAAAAAACCTCCCAAATCATAAACTTTAAACCCTAAACCCTAAACCTGCAACCCTAAACCCAAAACCCTAAACCTAAACCCTAACTCTAAACCATAAACCCTAAAAGCATAAACCCTAAAACCCTAAACACTAAACCCTAAACCCTAAACCACAAACATTAAACATAAACCAAAAGTAATTAAATAAATTAAAACATAAAGCTAAACATATAAACCTAATAAACCTAAACCTGAACCTAAACCCTAAGAATAGGCTAAACCTTGATGACATGAACATCACCGTCAACTAGGCTCAATCTAGATCTGGTGGAGGATGCAAAGGCGGAGGTGGAGGTTATCACAGTGGTGGTGGGGGATCTAGAGGTGCTACTGGATATGGAGGTGGTGTTCGTGAGAAGTGGTTAGAGGTGGAGGAGATGGAGGTTACAACTGGTGGTGGCAGGAGGAAGAGATCGGGGATATGATGGTGGATCCTGCTACTCGAGAGGCCGAGGTGGTTCTGATGGGAACTGGAGAAATTGAAGAACTGTCGATCTGAACAGGTGGTTATGGAACTATGTCTTTATAGTAGAGAAGGTTATAGTTATGTAAGGTTCTTAATTTGCTCAATGCATGCCCATTTTTTATTTATGTCATCACTTGTGACTTAGAAAACATGAGTGTTACTTGGTTGATAAAATCAAAAGAAGAAATGTTGAATGAATTTGTTCTTAAAAAAACCAAAACCCTAAACCCTAAATTATAAAACCCTAAACCTAAAACCCAAACCCAAAAAAAACCAAAACCTAAAGCCTAAAACCTAAAAACCTAAACCTAAAAAATAAAATAAAATAAAACTCAACTAAAATAGACCTAAACCTAAACCAAAAACCTAAAAAAATAAACTAAAATAAAACCTAAACTAAAATAAGTAAACCCAAAATAAATAAACTAAACTAAATAAAAATAAAAAATAAACCTAAATAAAAATAAAAATAAAATAGACTAAAATAAATAAAAAATAAACTATGTAAATTAAATCGGCCTAAACCTACCGGTTTACTTAATTTAAAAAAAAATAACCCTAAATCTTAAACCCTAAACTCTAAACCCTAAACCCTAAATGCTAAACCCTAAAACTAACCCTAAACCTTAAACCCTAAACCCTAAACCTACAACACTAAACCTATAACCATAAACCCTAAACTATAAACCATAAATCCTAAAAAACCATAAACCTTAAAACCTAAACCCTAACCCTAAACCCTAACCCCTTAAAGCATAAACCTTACAACCCTAAACCCTAAATCCTAAATGCTAAACCCTAAACCCACAACACTAAACCTACAACTCTAAACCCAAAACCCTAAACCTTAAAAAATCCATAACATTAAACCCTAAACCCTAAAACCTTAAACCCTAAACTCTAAACATTAAACCCTAAACCATAAACCCTAATCCCTAAACCTAAACCCTAAACCTAAACCTAAACCAAAAGTAATTAAATAAATTAGAAAATAATCCTAAACACTAAAACCTAATAAACCTAAACTTGAAACCTAAGAATGGTAGAACCTTGACAATAGAACATCACCACAACTGCTCATTCTAGTTCTGGTGGAGGAGAACCTGAGGTCTAGTGTGGTGGGGATCTAGAAGTGCTGGTTGATATGGAGGTGGTGGTCGATGTAGTGGTGGTTATGGAGGCGGGAGAAGCAATAGAGGTTACAGCCATGGTGGTGGCGAAGGGAGAGATCGATGACATGATGGTGCATCCCGCTACTCGATAGGTCAGGGCAGTTTTGATGGGAACTAGAGAAACAAAAGAACGATCGATCCGATCTACTGCTTATGGAACTGTGGTTCTATTGTGAGAAGTTCTAGTTATCTAGGTTTTTTATTTTCTATGCATGCTCATTTTTTATCTATGTGCATGTCTTAGAAAACTTGGGGTGTTACTTGGTTGATGAAATTGAAAAGAAGAAATGTTGAATCTAAATTTGTTCCCTATTAAGAAAAAAACTAAAAACCCTAAACCCTAAACTAAAACCTGAACCCCAAACCTAAAACCTGAACCCTAAACCCTAAAAACAAAAAAATAAAAAAAAATAAAAAAGAACCCAACCCTAAAACTAGCACTAAACCCTAACCCCACAACACTAAACCTACAACCTAAACCCTAAACCCTAAACCCTACAAAACCCTAAACCCAAAACTCTAAACCCTAAACCCTAAACCCAAAAAGACCTTAAACCCTAAACTCTAAACCCTAAATCCTAAATGCTAAACCCTAAACACCAATCCCAAAACTTAAAACTAAAGTAACAAAATAAATTAGAAAATAAATTTAAACCCTAAAACCTAATAAACCAAAACCTAAATAATAAGAATGAGAACCTTGATGGGGAACATATAAACCAAGCTCCCTAGATCCGGCAGTGGAGGCGAAGGTGGAGGTGGAGGTTATCGTAGTGGTGGTAGGGGATCTAGAGGTGCTGGTGGATATGGAGGTGGTGGTCAAAGCAGTGGTGGTTATGGAAGCAGGAGGAGTGATGGAGGTTATAGCTGTGCTGGTGGCTGAGGGAGTGATCAGGGACATGATGCTAGATCCTGCTACTCAAAAGGCCTGTGGTTCTAATGGGAAGAGAATTGAAGAACCCATATCTGCTTATGGAACTGTTTATAGAGACGATTCTAGTTATTTAGGGTGTTTGATTTGCTCTATGAGTCCTCATTTTTTATCTATGTCATCGCTTGTGTATTAGAAACTTGGTATGTTACTTGGTTAATAAAATTGAAATGAAGAAATATTGAATCTAAATTTTTTCTCTATTAAAAAAGCCAAAATTCTTAAATCTTAAACTAAAACTTGAACCCTAAACCTAAAACCTAAACCCTAAACCCTAAACCCTAAACTCTAAAAAATAAAAAAAATAAAAAAAATAAAAAAAACCAAAACCCTAAACCTACAACACTAACCTATAACCTAAACCTAAACCCTAACCCTAAACCCTACTAAAACCCTAAACCTAAACTAAACTAAAACCTAAACCCTAAACCTAAACCCTAAAAGCATAAACAATAAAATCCTAAACCCTAAACCCCAAACCCTAAATCTAAACCTAAAGTAACTAAATAAATTAAAAAATAAACCTAAACCCAAAAACCTAATAAACTTATAAACCTAAACCCTAAGAATGAGTAGAATCTTGATGACAAGAACATCACCATCTACTAGGTTCAATCTAGATCTGGCGGTGAAGGAAAATGCAGAGGCGGTAGTGATCGTAGTGGTGGTGGAGATCTGGAGGTGCTGGGGGATATGGAGGTGGTGGTCAGAGTAGTGGGGATTATTGTGGTAGGAGGAGCAATGGAGGTTATAGCCATGGTGGTGGCAGAGGGAGAGATCAGAGATATGATGGTGGATCCCGCTAATCGAGAGGCCGGGGTGGTTTTGATGGGAATGGGAGAAATTGAAGAATGGTCAATCCGATCTACTGCTTATGGAATTGTATCTAGAGATGGTTCTAGTTAGTTTTTTTGATTTGATTTTGTGCTCATTTTTTAACTATGTCATCATTTGTGTCCTAGAAAACTTAGTGTTACTTGGTTGATGAAGTTGAAAAGAAGAAATGTTGAATATGAATTTGTTCTCTGTTAAAATAAAATAAAAACCTTAAACCCTAAACCATAAACTAAAACCTAAACCCTAAACATAAAAAAAATAAACCCTAAACCTTAAAATAAATAAATAAAATGAAAAAACCATAACCTTATACCCTAAAACCTACAACCCTAAACCCTAAACCCTAAACCCTAAACTCTAAAAATCTAAAAACCTAAATAAAATCTAAAAAAACCTAAATAAAATAAAAACAAAATGAAAATAAGAATAAAATAGACCTAAAATAAAATAAAATAAAAACTAAATAAAAACCTAAACCTAAAAAACAAACCTAAAAATAAATAAATAAAACCTAAACCTTAAACTAAAGAAAAACTTAAACCTAGAATAAAAAATAAATAAATAAAATAATGTAAACCTGAACCTAAGTAAAAATAAATAGAACTAAAATAAATAACACCTAAACTTGAACCTAAAATAAACTAAACCTAAACCTAAACCGAAATTAGAAAAAATAAAATAAACTAAAAGAAAACCTTAAACTAAACTAAAAATAAAACCTAAAATAAACCTAAATAAAAAAAAACAAAACCTACACCTAAAATATAAAATAAAACCTAAACCTAAACCTAAAAATACAAAATAAAATGTAAACCTAAAAATAAAATAAAATAAAACACAACTAGAAGAAAACCTAAAACTAAAAGATAAACTAAAATAAAAAAACCTAAACTAAAATAAATAAACCTAAAATAAATAATTTAAACTAAATAAAAATAAAACATAAACCTAAATAAAAATAAAAAATAAAATAAACTCACATATATAAAAAATAAACTAAATAAACCTAAACCAACCAGTTTACTTGATTTTTTTTTTAAAAAAAACTATAGCTTAAATCCTAAATCCTAAACCCGAAACTCTAAACCCTAAAACTAACCATAAACCTATAACCCTAAACCTTCAACCATAAACCCTAAACCCTAAATCCTAAACCCTAAAACCTAAAACACTAAATCCTAAACCGTAAACACTAAACCCTAAACCTGAGACCCAAAACCCTAAAACCTAAAATCCTAAACACTAAACCCTAAATCCTAAACCCTAAAATCTAAAACATACAACCATAAACCCTAAACCCTCATCCCTAAACCAACCCAAAAACCCTAAGAATGAACATTGATGGAAAGAACATTATCAATTAGGCTCATCTAGATCTGCAGTGTGAAGGTGAGAGGCGGTGACATTGATGGTGGGGATATGGAGGTGGTGGATATGGAGGTGGTGGTGAAGCATTGGTGGTTATCGGTAGGAGGAGCGACAAAGGTTACATCCATGGAGGTGGCGTGATGGAGGGATCGAATATGATGGATCCCACCGCTCGAGAGGTGGTGGTGGCGATGGGAACTGACAAATTGAAGAATGGTCGATCCTCTCACGCTTATGGAACTACTTTATAGTAGAGACGTTCTAGTTATCTAGGTTTTATTATTTCTATGGGTGGTCATTTTTGATCTATGTCACTTGTCTTAGAAAACTTGGGGTGCTACTTGGTTGATGAAATTGAAAAGAACAAATGTTGAATCTGAATTTATTCTCTGTTAAAATAAAAAAAAACTTAAACCCTAAACCCTAAACTAAAACTTAAACCTTAAACAAAAAACCTAAACTCTAAACCCTAAACCCTAAACCCTAAACCATAAACCATAAACCCTAAACCTTAAACCCTAAACCCTAAACTAACCCTAAACCCTAAACCCTAAAAAGCTAAAAACCTAAACATAAACTAAATAAAATCTTAAAATAAATTAGATAAAAAACCAAAATAAAAATAAAATAATAAAATATAATAAAAAACATAAACTAAACTAAACCTAAACCTAAAAAAAGAAAAAAAAAAAATAAAACTAAACTAAAATAAAATATATAAAACCTAAACTAAACTAAAAAAATAAAAATAAATAAAATAAAAATAAACCTAAAATAAAATAAAATAAAACTAAATAAAAAACCTTAAAAAAAAATAAACCTAAAATAAAACCTAAAATAAATAAAAATAAGACCTAAACCCTAAACTAAATAAAACCTAAACCTAAAATAAAAAAATAAATAAAATAAAATATACCTAAACCTAAACTAAAATAAACTAAACTAAAATAAATAAAAAAACTAAACCTAAACCTAAAATAAACTAAACCTAAACCTAAACCTAAACTAAATAAAATAAACTAAACTAAAATAAATAAACCTAAACCTAAACTAGAAAATAAAACTTAAAATTAAAACTAAAATATAAACCTAAAACCTAAACCTAAAAATAAAATAAAACCTAAACCTAAACCTAAAAATAAAAATAAAACCTAAACCTAAAAGTAAAAGAAAAATAAAATGCAACTAAAAAAATAAAGTTAAACCTAAACATAAACTAAAATAAAAAACTAAACTAAAATAAATAAACCTAAAATAAATAAACTAAACTAAATAAAAATAAAATAATAAAATAAAATCAAATAAATAAAAATAAACAAAATAAAACCTAAACCTACTTGTTTACTTAATTTAAAAAAAACCCTAAACCTTAAATTAAAACCCTAAACCTAAACCTAAACCCTAAATAAACCCTAAACCTACAACTCTAAACCCACAACCCTAAACCCTAAAGCCTAAACCATAAACCCTAAACCCTAAACCCTAAACCCTAAACCCTAAACCCTAAGCCCTAAACCTAAAAAACCCTAAACCCTAAACCATAAACCCCAAACCTTAAACCCTAAACCCTAAAAACCTAAACCTAAACCTTAAACTAACCCTAAACCTCAGAATGAACCTTGAAAAGAACATCACCATCAATAGGCTCCCTAGATGGAGGAGGGAGGCTGTGGGTGATATCGCAAGTGGTGGTGGAAGAGGGAGAGATCCGGGATATGATGGCGATCGCTACCCAAACGTCTGGTTTTGGTGGAACGGAGAAATTGAATAGCATCCGAATCTTGGAATTGTGTCTTTATAATAGAGATGGTTCTAAATATCTAGAATTTTATTTACTTGGTGCTCATTTTTATGTATGTCATCGCTTGTTAGGAAACTTGGGGTATTTGGTTGAAATCAAAAGAAGAAATGTTGAATATGAATTTGTTCTATTAAAAAAAACCTTAAACCCTAAACCAAAACATACAAACCTAAAACCTAAACCCTAAACCCTAAACCCTAAACCCAAACCCTAAACCCTAAACCCTAAAACCCTAAACCCTAAAAACATAAAAACCTAAACCTAAACTAAATAAAACCTAAAAATAAAATAAATCAGAAAACCTAAACCAAAATAAAATAAAACATAAACTAAAACCAAAAAACCTAAAATAAAAAAAAATAAAATAAAAATAAAACTAAACTATAAAATAATTAAAACCTAAACTAAACTAAAATAAAAAACCTAAATAAAATAAAAACTAAACCTAAAATAAAAAATAAAATAAACTTAAAATAAAATAAAATAAAACTAAATAAAATCTAAACCCAAAATTAACCTAAAAATAAAAAAATAAAACCTAAACCTTAAACAAAAAAAAAACCTAAAATAAAAATAAAATAAATAAAATAAAATAAACCTAAACCTAAACTAAAATAAACTAAACTAAATTAAATAAAACCTAAACCTAAACTTAAAATAAACTAAACCTAATCCTAAACTAAACCTAAACTAAACCTAAACTAAATACAATAAATTAAACTCAAAATAAACCTAAAATAAACCTAAAATAAAAACCTAAAAGCTAAACCTAAAAAAACCTAAACCTAAACCTAAAAATAAAAAATAAAACCTAAACCTAAAAAATAAAATAAAATAAAACTCAACTAAAAATAAACCTAAACCTAAAAAAATAAATTAAAATAAAACCTAAACTAAAATAAATAAACCTAAAATAAATAAACTAAATTAAATAAAATAAAATAAACCTAAATAAAAGAAAAAATAAAATAAACTCAATAAATAAAAAAAATAAACTCAAATAAAAATAAACTAAATAAACCTAAACCTATTAATTTACTTAATTTAAAAGTCATAAAATCTTAAACCTACAACCCTAAACCCAAAACCTAAACCCTAAACCCTAAACCCTAAACCATAAACCTTAATCCCTAAACCCTAAACCTTAAAACACTAAACACTAAACCCTAAACCCTAAACCCTAAACAAAAACCTTAAACTCTTAACCATAAAACCTACACCCTAAATCCTAAACGCCAAACTCTAAAGCCTAAACCCTAAACTAACCCTAAACCCTAAGAATGGGCATAAGCTTGATGGAACATCACATTAACTCACCGATCTAAGTGGAGGTGAAGGTAGAGGAGACGATTATCGTAGTGATGGTGGGGGATTTGGAGGTGCTTATGGATATGGAGGTGGTGGCCACAATAGTGGTGGTTATTGAGGTGGGAGGAGTGACAGAGGTTACAACTTTGGTGGTGGTGGAGGAGAGATAGGGATATGATGGGATCCCACAAGAGGCGTGGATGATTTTGATGGGAACTAGAGAAACTAAAGAATGGTCAATGATCCGCTTATGGAATCTTTACAGAGATAGTTCTACTTATCTAGGGTTTTTGATTTGCTCTATGGGTGCTCATTTTTTATCTATGTAGTCACTTGTGTCTTAGAAAACTTGGGGTGCTACTTGGTTGATTAAATCAAAAAGAAGAAATATTGAATCTAAATTTGTTCTCTGTTAAAAAAAACTTTAAACCCTAAACCCTAAACCTAATCCTAAACCCTAAAAACCCTAAACCCTAAACATTAAACCCTAAACCCTAAACCCAAAACCTTAAACCCTAAACCCTAAACTAAAACCCTAAACCCTAAAACCTAAACCCCAAACTCTAAACCCTAAACCCTAAACCCTAAAACCATAAACCCTAAATAATAAAACCTACAACCATAAACCCTAAATCTTAAATGCCAAACCCTAAACCTTAAACCTTAAACTAACCCTAAACCTAAACCTAAACTAACCCTAAACCCTAACCCTAAACCCTTAACCCTAAACCTTTAATAAAGATGTCATTAAGAGTATATCTAAAGAATGACCTAATCCTAACATAGTTATGTTAGATAAAGAAAATGTCTTCAAGAGACTTTCCCTTGACTATTAGAGACTTGAATACTAACCCTAACCCTAAATTTTATTATTATACCATATATTATAGTATAATGTAGCATCATATATTTGAGCATGTAGTAATGTGTTTTGGATGTTGTAAGATGTTTTGAAATATTTTAGTATATTATGGTATTGTTCCCTATAGTCTATATTAATATAAATCATAAAAATATTAATTTAATAAATCATGATGAAATTTGTTAAATTTGAAGTGGGAATTAGTAGTACCAAAGGTGTGCTACACCACTTGTAGTCTAAAAAGTAAAATT
Organism: Cymbidium sinense; assembly: GCA_021442155.1. Lineage (NCBI taxonomy): Eukaryota > Viridiplantae > Streptophyta > Magnoliopsida > Asparagales > Orchidaceae > Cymbidium > Cymbidium sinense. The sequence continues at coordinate 155,314,920 of CM038222.1, read as the reverse complement.
TTGTGTTCAAAATAAATATTATATGTTGTAGCATAGTATAGCATCATATATCATAAAATATTGTTCTGCGTATTTTAAATTCTTTTAGTATTTTACAATCATGTAATCAATCCTACACTAGCATTATTTATAAAAATGTTGATTTAGACTTTAAAATGATGGAATTTGGCCAAATTCATAATAGGTAGAGCATGACATCATAATATATTATTTCAATTTAAAATATTTAAGTGATATGACTAAAATATATAGTTTTTTATTGTTTAGACTAATTTTATGATTTTTATTTTAAGTAATCCCTTCTGATTTGATATGCAATATAATATAATATAATATGTTATAGTGTATTATAAAATAGGATGCCATAACATAGTGTAGCATCATGCATTATAACATACTATTGTGTATTACTACTTGTTGTTTAGCATATTTTAGTTTGTTATATTATGATGCAGTAGATTTTTTGCTGGTATAATTCATAAAAATGCTGATTTATAGGCTGAGATGATGGGATTTGGCCAAATTTATGGTAAGCTTTAGGGAACATCATTGGGGTGTGCTATGGTGTGTCATTTAATCAAAAGAATGGAATTTTGCATCCAAAATAAATATTCATTTTTCAACCAAATTTTATAATTTTTTTGCTTAAAGTGATTCATTTTAAGGTGTAATGTAAGATAATATATTATATGAAAGCATATTAAAATATAATGTACATAACAACATAACTTCACATATATATGAATATGGTGGTGTGTTACTAAATGTTATTGTACATTTTAGTATGTTTTACTTTTGTTATAATACATTGGGTCAAAACTTAAAAAAAATGTTAATTTGAAGGTTGAGATGGATGAATTTAGCCAAATTCACAGCACACACCAAGAAGCAACACCAAAATTATGCTATTTTCTACCATTTCTAAAAAAAAAAAATTTTTACATCCAAAATGAACATTATTCATATTTTGAGAAAATTATTTTTTGTTCCTTTAAGTGATTCTAATGAGGTCTAATGTTAGACATTATATTATATTATATAATAATATAACATCATATATTATAATATAATATAGTGTGTTAATTCCTATAATATGTTTAGAATGATATTGTATAGTTAGTTTGAGCTTGCACCATCACAATTCATAAAATGTTGATTACAATGTTAAGATGATGTAATTCGAATGAATAAATTATTAGGATTTTGGTTGAAGTATTAAAGGTGTGCATAAGAGAAGAAATAAGATTTGATGAGAATTCCAGGTCAAGGATCTGGAGGGAGATCCACTATGGGATCACACATCCATTGGACACGACATGTGAGGGGTCTATGTCGAGGGCATAGAAGAAGAAAATCTGTTGGGGGATAAGGTTTAAATTTGATTTAATTATATGAATTATGGAAAGAAGATCCATCGGGGATAAGAATCTATAATCCACTAAAGATTAAGATCAAATCAACTTTAATTTGTTTTGTTTTAATTAATGTGGAGGCATATCTGCTACAGATATGGGCTTGAGTCTGTTGGGGATCGGGTATATGAACCTTCCACTAGAGAAGCAGGTTTGGGCTATCCACTGAGAATTGGGATTTGAGTTTGATTTCATAAATTTGTTTGGGGCTGTATCCACTGGGAATAAGAGTTTGGTTGGATTTCTTTGATTTAGACTCTATTGGGTTGGTTTAATTTGGCTCCACTAGAGGTTGGTTTTGAATTTGATTTATTTTCTTAACTTGTTTATATATAATTTGGGGCTCCACTGGGGAGAAGGGTGTGATTTAACTCCACTGGGGAAAATCAAATTGGGTTTAATTTAATCTGAGTTAATGTAGGGACCCAATCAGTGTGCAATGGACCCACTAAGAAGGGGCTATATCAACCTTGACCTACCTGTTTACAAATCCAAAGGGATAGTCTACCTGGGTAGAGCTATAACCTAAGGGGTTGCCTTTCGCAATTGACTATGGTAGAAGGCATAGAAGACTTACATCTTTCAAAGCTAGGACCAACCACTGGGTGACTGTTGGATGCACAACAATAAATCGAACACTACTAATTAAGTGAATGTTGGGACTTATGTCAACTCAAAAGTAGTCAGGATTAATTTTATATTAATTTCATGTGATTTAATATGGTTTATTTGGTTTAGTTTGATTTGGAAAAGGCATATCCATTGGGGATGTGAGCTCGATCAAATTTGATAGATTTAATTTATGGACCATGTCGGTGTGTGATGGACCCACTGAGAAGGGGCTATATCGGACTTGTCCTATCTTAGATTTACAAATCCAAAAAGATAGTCTACTGGTCATGGGGTAGAGCTAGCCAACCAAAGAGGTTACCTTTCAGTGTGCAACGGTTGTGCTAGGAAGAAGGCATAGTAGACTCACATCTTCTAAAGTAGGGAACAACCGGTTGCTGTGGTAGCACAAATAAATTGAACCCGACTTAGGTGACTAAAGTGAATGCCATTATGTACTTCTGGGTACAGGGGTGTCCTCCTAATCCAAGTGAATATATATTTTGTTTTATATGTTATGTGGACCTGTGAGGGACCACACTAAGAAGGGCTATGTCCTTGACCAATCTCAGATTTATTTGGACCAAGGGAGAATTTGTACATCCATGGATGGATTGTCCAACCATGGGGTGGTTACTAGGAAATGGGAAGCCCAATGATAGTAACTATGTAGTGTCTAAATGGGGTCGCAAAGGATGTGATCCCAATATAGTGCTCAAAGTGGGAGGTGCTGCTAGGGCATTATCTTGAGCCCTTGAAAAGAAAGCTTATAGGTGTACGGTGGCCAACTCAAGGAGAAAGCATAATAGACTTACATCTGCCATGAGTGGTGTATCCTAAGGTGCGAGAACCAACCAACCTATGGTGTATCCATCAGCATGAGTGGTGTATCCTTCAACATAGTGAGAACCAACCAACATAAGGTGCCCGTCGGCATCCAATGATCAATCTAGAAAGAAAAAATGTTGGCTTACAACTTTTTAAGTTGAACTGATCATCAAGATAGTCTATCGTCGGTGGGACAGATGCTATCTGACCTAGAGCGACTACTAAGAAGGGAGCCTAAGGAAGGACTAGACTTAGACTTGAAGCAGCCAAGAGGGAAGGAGCCACTAGGAGACTTATCCTAAACCTTAAATATACTGACCCAAGGTGAAGGCTAATCCAAGAAGAAAGCATAGGACTCACATCCTCTTAAATGAAGCCAACATGAGGTAGCCTACCCATGCAATAAGGCCTACCAAATAAACAAGGCCCTCATCATGTGTGGCCAAATAAGGAAGGAAAGCATATCAAACTTACATCCTCCAAAGCAAGAAGACCACTGGGGTGACACACTAGTAGGGTAGCACGTCAGCCCGACCTAGAGTAGCTACTGAGTGAGGGCCACTAGGGGCATTATCTCAACTCACAGTAGCCTGAGATAAAAAGATGTGTTTGTTTTATCTGTTTGTGTTTTTGTTATGTCGATGAAAGATAGGATGTCGCACGAGTTCCTTACACCTAACCTAAACACATCATGGTGGATTCACAAACAAGAATACATTCAACATGGAAGAGATTGAATTCAAAATGGAATTTTTTATGATAATTATTTTCAAACCTAATTGTTAATATTTCTTTAAGTAGAGCCCATTATTTGGAAGCATTGGGCGCTCCAACTTATGATTAATATGCTGATAAGATCCTCATTAGTAAGACTTCTCTATGTCAAAAGGGCCTTCCTAAGTGGGTATAAACTTGCCTCCCATATTACTTAGGGAAATAACTTAGCTTGTAACTAAAATAAGCTCTCCTACTTGAAAAGCTCTAGGATGGACCAACTTGTTTACACTAAGGAGAAAGGAGTAGACTGAGTTGGAGTTCTATATATGGTGCAATAGGCCCATAATGCTTCAACTAACTGCTCATGCCACTATCGCTTGTTGTTGTCAAGTGTCTTCATTAGAATTTGGATGATCATTTTATTGAAGGCTTTTGCTAAGCTATTTGCATTTGGGTAGTTGATGGTAGAATAACTCCAATCTATGATGTGTCTCTAGGAAAAATTGTTGATCTCGATGCTCTTGAATGCATCATTATCGATAATTCATCGAGGCACTCAACCTATATACATGGTTCTTAAAAAATTGGAGCACATGCTGAGTTGTGACCTCTCTAAGAGAAATCGCCTTCGCCCTTTTGGAAAAGTAGTCAATAGCAGCTAAGATGAACCAATGACCCTTGGAAGAAAGAAGTTCAATTAGACCCACTATGTCAGTACCTTAACACTTGAATGTCCATGAGGCCAATGTAGGATGTAGGATGTAGAATGTTGGGTGGTTAGGACCACACGTATATTTGACATTGGTGGCATCGCCTAGCTGTATCCATGAAATCTTTGATCATTGACGGCCAGTAGTATCCTAGTCTCTTGATTTTGTCTTTCATCTTCAATATTGGTTGGCTCCACATAATCCGAGTGTACCTCATCACAATCTTATGGGCTTCTTTGTCTAAATAATGTAACCACATATGATCAAAAGATCGGCATAAGACACCATCCACAAGAGCATAGGAAAGTGCTCTCTTCATCTAATGGGCTTGAGACTTCTCTTGATGTAGTTTACCTTTATTAAGGTAATCCATGAATGGTTTCCTCAATCTAACTCATCCTTCTTGGCAATGGCAACCTCCCCTTTAAGAGTTTTTTGATGAGTTCAATATCAATAAGAGATAAGACTTGTCAATTTTGGACCTTTATTGAGATGGACTCATCCTCTAAACATGCCAACTCTCTGGCAAGGTTCTCTAAAGCATATGCTATGACATTCTTTCCTCGAGGAATTATATAAAAGGTAACCTCTAGGATTTGGGCCAACAACTAAATGGTGTACTTGTGGTAGTGATGGAGCTCGGGCTTTATAACCTTATAGGACCCAATGATTTGGTTGATAATTAACTGAGAATCCCCAAAGATGTTAATGTTCTCGATGCTTAGAGTAACGACTAACTCTAGATTGGCAATCAGAGCCTCATATTCAGCTTCATTGTTGGTGCAAGAATTGGACAGATAATATGAGAATCCCATCACATCATCCCCGAGTTAAGAAAACTATTCCTACCCTTGCCTTTCCTGAAATAGTAGATAGTGGTTCTTCTCCTCTATGAGAGGAAGTCGCACCATCAAAGTATATCTCCTAGAGATGAATGCTAGCATCCCCTAAGTTCATGATTTGTTCATCGGGGAGATCATCACTAAGCAGAGAGTCAGCAAGAAGTGGGTGTGCTGCTAAGAAATTTACTAGCATTTGTCTTTTCACCGCACGGAGGGGTACGAAGGTAATGTTAAACTATGAGAGGATCATGGACCGTCATGCCAATCATCCGATAGCACCGGCCATGTCATGAGATACTGTAGTGGATTGATCCTAGAGATTAAGTTTACCTTATGAGGAAGCATGTAGTTGTAGCTTTTGGTATGCAAAGATTAAAGCTAAGCAATGCTTCTCAATGGGTGGATAATTAGCCTCATCGATTAGGAGGAAGGTAGTAGAGTGCATTTTCCTTCCATTTATCATTGGCTTTGGCCAACAAAGCACCAAGGGAGTCATCTAACATAGTAGTGTAAAGTATGTGCTACTTACCCGGGATAGGGGCTGCTAGAACCGACAATGTCATCAGGTAATGCTTGATGTCCTCGAAGGCATGCTCACACTTGTCATCCCACTTGAACTGGGCATCCTTTTTGACAAGTGCTGAGAATGGTTGACATCTTTTTGATAAGTTGGAAATAAAGCATCTTAGATATGCCAATCACCCTTGGAATGATCTAAGTTGAGTTAAACTTTTATGGGGTGGCATTTCTAATATTGCCTTGATCTTCTCTGGATCAATTTTGATTCCCTGGTGTCGACAATAAACCCAAGGAATTTTCTTAAAGCTACTCCAAATGCATATTTCAGGGGTTCATTTTGAGGTTAAATTATCTTAAATATTCAAAAACTACTCTCAAGTCAAAGAGATGGTCTTCCGTTTCTCTACTTTTGACCATGATATCATCGACATAGCACTCGACTTGATGATGAATGAGTTCTTCAAAGATTCAAGCCATAGTCCACTGGTATGTAGCACCAGCATTTTTAAGGATGGAAGGCATGACCTTATAGCAATAGATTCTGATCGGGGTTCTAAAAGTAGTGTTTCTTTCATCTTCAGGGGCCATCTTTATTTGGTTATATCCAGATGAGCCATCCATGAAAGAGAAGACTGCATTTGATGAGGCAATGTTCACCATCAACTCGATTGGTAGTGGAAATTCATCTTTTGGACATGCCTTATTTAAATTCATAAAATTGACACATATGTGAATTTGGCCATTCTTTTCTTAACTAGATGATGCAACAACCGGTAGGGTATTTTTCATCCCAGATGAAGCCAACATCGATCAGTTTCTTAACTTCATAAATGACCTGTTGTTCTATGTCTAATCGCATGCATCTAGGAGCTTGCTTGATAGGGTTAGCAATTTCTATTGCTAATTTATGGACGCTACATTAGAGCCAATCTAGGCATCTCTTCATAACTCCATGCAAAGTAGTCCTTAAACTCAATCAATAGCCTACTAATTAATTGATTTCAATTTCATTCAACAAAGAAGATGTACGGCATGTGGATCTTCTTCGCCTAACTTGATTTCTTAGAGCTCATTGATGGTTGACTTGATCTCTTCTTCAAACTCTGGCGGTGCATCTTTGACTTCAAAATCATATGGATCATCTGAAGTTTCTAAGCACAGCTCTTTATATGAGTTAATATGATTTGAAAAGAACCTATCAGATTCCAAATGATTGGTGATGACTAAGAAATAATCATCATCACATTGGACCTATCAATCTAGTCTTGATTGATTGAGAGCTTTTTCATTTGTTCTTCCATATTCTTTCAAAATAGACCTATACTTTGACCAAGTATGTGGGATTAACCTTTTCTTTGCTAAATTATGAACACATGGCAAGTACCAATCAAAAGGTAATTATATTAAATCTTTATATGAATCATCCTCAAGTTCTACATCACCTTCTTAACTTGAGGATGATGCTCCCAGAAAGAACCTCTGAGTCTTCACACCTATGGATGACTTAGGGGCTTCTTTAACTACCAAACCCTCAGCTTTTTGAGAGGAAAGTTGGGTTAGAGCTAAGGTTCCCAACTGATGCCTAACTATTTCACATATATATTTGGATACACTTATGCTTTGCTTTGGAGCCCAGTCTTCATCACTATCTGGCTCAAGTGTCACCTCCAAGGGAATCTATTACTAAGAAGAGCTGCTTAATGCGCAAATCATATAAGACTCATCCTAAGAACTAGATTCCAAGTCTATATAGAAAGTAGGTGTACTTCTAGTAGTTGGGACATATCTTCTATTGGGAGGCCAATAAGGAGGTTTTCCACCAATGGGACTGCTTCTAAACTACCTCTTCCACTACCTGGTGGAGGTCAATCATCCTACCCATATGTTCAAATGGAGTAATGAACTGTGGGTTGAATCTAATGTCAGGCTCCACTTCCTCCTCCAAGTCTATTTTCATTCCCTTTTATTTTCTTCTTTTTCTTTTTCTTTTCTTTTCTTTTTTTTTTTTTCTTTATTTTTTAAACTTTGGCCAAGTTTGGGAGAGTAGACTTGTTGATTTTGAGAGAGGTAGTAAGTCATCCTCATATATGCAACCTGAACTGTAAATGGCTTGAGATCTCCTTGACAGTAGATCCCACCTCTCACAAACTTCATACACTGATGTAGAGAGGATGGAACTATGTTGTTCTCATGTATCCAAGGTCTCCCAAGCAAAGCATTGAAAGATATATCCGAGTATATAATATGAAACTTGGCTTTGGTCTTCCAATCATCTATCTCCAAAGGCAACACTATGGAGCCTAAGGCCTGTTGACCTCACTTTTGTGTGGATTCAATCTTCCCATCTTAGACTTAGGAGTCTTCTAGACACTAAGACTTCCTTAGTCATAAGACACTTCTAACAATTAGGTAAACACTTAACCTAAGCCTAAAGACTTAGAAAGGTTAACCATATGATTAGGTTATGCCTTAAGGATTAGGATAATCAACCTACCTTACAACCAAAATCCAATCCATGTTCACCTTCTCAAGCCAAACCTCAAGTTCAATTCAAACATCAAATTCAAATCCAAATCCAAACCCAAATTCCAAAACCAAATGATTGAATCCCATGATCAAATCCAAACTTGAAACCCTTCCTAAGCCATAAGACCTATCCCATGGACTTAGCCAAATCCAAATCAATCCAAAATCAATTGATTTTCTCAGAATCAATTTATATCTTCAATCATCTTCTTAAATATAAATCAAATCTACATTTAAATGATCAAAACAAATCAAATTAAATCAAAACCCTTCCTAAGCCATATGACCTATCCCATGGACTTAGCTAAATCTTAATCCAAATCAAGTCAAACTCAATTGATTTTCTCACAAATCAATCTTATTTTCAATCATCTTCTCAAATTTAAATGAAATATACATTTAAATAATCAAAACTAAATAAAACAAAATCAAAATCCAAACCTAAGCCACTTGACCCAACTCCATGGACTTAGCCAAATTCCTTCATTCCAAAACCCAAATTCATTTTTTCATGAATCAATCATACCTTCAATCATATTCACAAATATAAATGAAATCTAGAATCATCAAGCCAAACAAAGATCAACCCAAGTCAAACCCAACTTAACCCTTTTGACTTGAAATGTTCAAATGAACCAAAACCCATTTGAACCAGCCAATTGCAATTGAATTTATATATCAATCCAAAATCCATATGTAAACTCAACAAAATCAAACTCAATCCAAAATTAAGCTAACAAAACCCAATTGGTGCACTTGACCCAAAGTGGCTAATTTGACCTATTTGAGCCAAGTTCTAATCCTACCCAAATTAGATTGAACCAAGCCGATCAAAACCTCCCATCATGATTGTTGATCATCCTAGGTTGATCAATTATCCCAAATTAGGTCAAACCAAGTCAACTTGGTCATTTGACCAAGTAAACCCCTTAACCCATATGAACCCAAACTAGCCAAATTTCAACCTAAGCCAAATCCCTTGAAACCAATGATTCATACCAAATCAAAATCAATATTTGTATATGACTTGACCTTCAATTGAGTCAAACCAAACCCAATTAGCCCTCTTGACCCAAGTTGACCCAAATTGACCTAAAAGACCAAATTGGGTCAAATCAAAATATAAACCAAATTGATTTCAACCAATGGATCAAGTTCATTCCAAATTGATTGTTGAACTTGACCAAAGCCATGATTGGACCCAATTGAACCCAATTGACCTTCTTAGCCCAAATTGACCAAAAGGTTCAAGTTAGCTAAATCAAAACCAAATACAAATTAATTGAAACCAAAGCCTACAATCATCTTCAATTGGTCAACTAAACCCAAACTAACATAATTACTTTGGCCAATTTGGTCAAATTGGTCAACTTAACCCATTTGACCCAAATGAATTCAAATGAGCCAAAATCAAATCTAAGCCAAACTAAACCAAACCAATTGAACCAAAACATCCCAAATGATCATATGAACTTGACCCAACCCTTGGTTTGACCCAATTTGACCAATTGGTCAACTTTACCAACCTAATTTGACCTAAATGAGTCAAATTGAGCCAAACATAATCAAATCGACTCCAATTGACTTGAAATTTGGTCTAATCCACTTTGGCTCATTTCAAATATGCACAAATCAAATCCAATGTCAAATGATCATTCTACCCTTAGGTCAAGGGCATCATATGAGACAAATCACCCATTTAAGTGGTCATTTCCATTCCTTGCCACTTTGTTTCCAAATGGTCTACTACCTAGGACACTACAACTTGATGAAATGGGTGGTTGGGTCGGCCATGACCCATGGGAGGTGAAATCACCTCACTCTCCCCATTGGAGCATTTGAAACACATAGGACACCCATGATTCCTCCTTGGCAGCCACCTCCACACCTTCAACCAACCAAGCAGAGCTAACTCACCTATTCCCTACCACCCATGACTCCCTGAGATGCTCGGATAGCCACTAGAAACCAAACCTGATACCATCATCTAATCAAGACAAAAAGGGGTATATAACGCCTCGTATCCACTCAAGCACACAAAAAAAGCATTCCTTAGAGCCCTAGCTACCCAAGACGAGTCGCTAAAGCCATTCTATAAGCTCCCAAGCTCATTCCTCAATCAAAAATGCCATTCTCATCCATCTCAAAATAAGACACTCTCATTTTCAACCTAGCTTCCACATTTCTCCATCAAACTCAAATTAACATTGCACGCACCTTCCCTAGGCCACGTCAAGCAAGAATGAATCATCTCCCAAGCTTCCTGAGCACCGGAGGTGGGACTTCGATCAAAGCCAAGCTTCAAATCATCATGTCATCACCTTCTGAGTGACTGTTAAAGAATTGATCCAATTCCCACTCAACAGGGCTTCATCTCCATTACATGAAGCTTCCTCAATCATTCAAGCCACTAATCTTGAGCTCCAGTGAGGTATGCTTCCAAAATCGATCCTTAGGCAAAAATGGGTTGGAGCTTTTTGAAGAAAACTTGCATCTCATGTGATCTTGACCATTGGATCCCTCTCGATTGATGTTTTGAAGGTGTAGATCCATTTGAGTT